>WBMV01004905.1:82949-119648 GCA_013396655.1 Campylorhamphus procurvoides | reverse complement strand
GCTGCCCCCGGGCCGGGCCCCGCTCGCTCCCTGCCCCCGGGCCGGGCCGGGCCGCGGTGCGCAGGACCGGCAGGTGTGGAGGGACCCGCGGGCGCTTTGGAAGAGAAGCGAACGGGCCGTGAATTGGAGGCACGGTCCAGGGTGGTCAGTCCGGAGCTACAGTGGCGTGGTCAGGAAGGAAAAACGGGGAAGAAGGGCTGCATCGGGAAGCAAATTGCGCTTAAATAAGGACTCCAAGCGACGTAGTTCCCTTTGATTTGATACTTACTGATGGAGAGGGGTATTTGTTTCTGTTGGGTTTTAAAAAATTTATTTTTTTTATTTGCACTCTGCATCAAATAATTTACTTTGGCAGGTGAGAGCTTTTGAGCATTGCCCTAGGTGCCAGTTTTCTAGACAGTTTTTGCTAGCCAAGTGAAAAACACTGAAACAACTGTCCTGTGTCTGAACCACAGTTTGCACGGCGCAGCAGTGAGCGAACTTTGGTGGTATAAATCTCTGCTTGGAATTTAGCTATGTGGTTTGACATGCCATGTAAGACTTGCAGTAGACTCTTTTACTCACCTCCCTGAAAACAGAAGCTTGGATATACACTGGGTGTTTTCTTCTCCCTCTTTCATGCACGAATAGGTTGTAATATATTTAGCAAAATCTCTCCCCCAAGCCTAGTAAGCAGGAAGAGTATTAATTTCTATACATGAAGAAATATTTCTTTAAATTTCACTCTAGAACTTTGCCAGGTAGTGGGAACTGTTATTTTCCTGATTTCTTAAAAACACGAAACGCCTACAGCTTTATCAAAGCTCTGAAATATTTCTACTTTATTATTTCATTGATATTAGACTAATGTGATACCCTTTTGTTTCTTTGATTGCACTTTTCAGTTCTTAATTTTAAATGTTTTAGCTCTATATATTGTTAAACCCTAGCCCACAGTCAACTATTGTTAGCTACATGCTTTGGCTTCCATTTCATGCATTGAAAAAGACAACCCACAGGCAGGTTTTCTCAGTTGTCTCTGAAACAGAGGGCATTTTAAAAATGAAGGTAGTGCATGGCTGTGCTTGCCGTCTTCCCATGAAGTCATGGAGTGGCCTGGGTTGGCCTTAAAGACCATTAGTTCCAACGCCTTTGCCGTGGGCAAGGACACCTTCCCCTAGACTAGTTGCTCAGAGCTCATTCTGTATGTTGAAGATGGCTGGCTTGGATGCTTGGGATTGTGACTGCTACTGCCTGATAGGAAAGGAAGATTCTTTCTCAGGTGGACTGCTCCTGGATGACCATGTCCATGTGTTGGTTCCTGATGGAGACTGTTGGCCCAGGGATCAAGACTGTAGCTAAAGTTTAGGGAAATACCTGCTGTATTGATGATCTATTAACATGCTGTGTGTGTTGTGCGTTTTTAGAATGCCATGCTTCAGTGTTAAATGTATGTTTTGTACAGGCATTGTTAGGTATAGCTTTATGGGGGGGAGGCAGTTTAAAGGTTTTCGTGTTTCCCTGGGTTTTTTCTCTGTATAAGAATGGATTGATTTAGTATTTTTAAAACTACTTTAAAATCATGAGGATCAATAATAAGCTTTGAAGTAAAGTACCCCAAGGCCCTGCAGCCTTTAAGGGGAAGAAGGTCTTTGATCCAAACTAGTAGTACCCAAAAGTTCAGGAAATGTTCCTGTTTTTTCTTTGACAATTATGATTGATAATGTAATCTGTTTCAGTTAGGCTTTCTTTCATTATATTTTGTTGAGTATGTTAATGCTTCTGTGACTATAAGTAACAAATGATTATTGTACCATTTTTTTAGGATAGGTTTGAGAAAACACAGCAGACTTGCTGATAGATAAGAATAAGGAGTTCTAGGTTGAAGTGCAGCCTATGACATCACGGCCTGATATTTTTAAAGGTTTTCTTTCATGTAAGAATGCATGCAGATGAGTACCACGTGAAGTGGCTAAGCTTTCCAGTCACTGTTTTTAAAACGATGTTATCTAGGATATAGGCAAGGGGAAACCAAAAATTGCTCAGTAACCCTGGGCTGTTGCTTTGTTTTGATAAATGTTGACTGAAGGAGACCATATTCTGGTTCTGTTAAAGATCACATATCACAAAGGTGCAGGATGCAGTCTTGGGTTTATTTTCTATGTTTGTTTGACCTCGTGGCCCAGTGTTACTGCATTTGATAACTGATTGGTACTATCTTGCAGGCTGGTGTGCATACTGGAGATGCGGAAACCATGTAGCACAAACCACTGATCAGCTTTGGATTATCAGTTTCTCCCAAGAGCAATATAAAGTGAAGAATGAAGGTGACTGGATTTATTTCCCTGTGGACGTTGGTTTCGCTGCCTTGTGGCCAGTTAGCAAATCCTGCAGAACATGAAGATGTAGTAAAGCATGCAATAAAGCTGCACCGTGGGAAAGGAGCTGTTATCACTCAGAGAAAGCAATGGGTGTTGGAGAGTTGCAGGAAACTATCTGGTCTTCTTCGCCAAAAGAACGTTGTTCTCAACAAACTAAAAAATGCCATAAGAGCAGTTGAGAAGGATGCAGGACTGTCTGATGAAGAGAAACTTTTTCAGGTGCACACCTTTGAAATTTTCCAAAAGGAGCTAAATGAAAGTGAGAACTCGGTCTTTCAGGCAATCCATGGCCTCCAGAGAGCTCTACAGGGTGATTACAAAGATGTTGTAAATATGAAAGAAAGCAGTAGGCAGAGACTGGAAGCCTTGAGAGAAGCTGCAATTAAGGTTAGTTTCCTCATGTTTATTACTAGAGTATTCCTATTCTACTTGTGATTTTAATTTTATTGTGGCACAGTTTCATTTATATTAATAAAAAAGAGTATATAAAATGTGCAATGTTTACTGTTTAAAATGGATTTTGAATGAAGTATTCTCATTAGTAAATTTGCAAGTAATCCTGGTGTAGAACTTAAAACTTATTAGCAGTCAATAGTTCTTATCTCAAAACAAAGCTAAGCATAATCATAAGACCTATGGCAAATATTAAAGGGAAAGGAGTACAAACAGTGAGTCAGTGCACATAACACAGTCACAGTAGACAAGCCAGCAGGACTATCAGAGAAATAATGCCATAAATTGGCAAAATACTAACTGCTTTTTCCACTTCAAATGAGAATTGCTCAGCTGAAGTCTATAATTTAAACAGCATGACTTACTGCCCTTCATTTCCATGTTTGTATAGATAGGGGTAAAATGGACATGCAAAATAGCAAATTATTAAATTTCTAAACTCAGTTTAGGACTCCTAGCCTATGAAGTCCAGGTTTGAAAAGCAATGCTTCCAAGAAAGAGCCAACTGAGATAATTTTTCCACGAAAAAACACAGATGAGTAACGGTTGAGCACAAGTCAGGAAAATTTGAGTTCCCATGTTAATGCAGACCTCTTAGGTTGTGAGCAATCTTCCACTGTCTTCTGGACTTGATAGTGCTCTGAAAGTCTCCCATTGAAAGAAAATTTCATTTAATTTATTTGATATTTAAATTGCTCTTGACCTTGCTCTACCCCTCAACCACTGGAGGAACATATTAAGAATTTTCTTTTTTTCCCATCTTCTAAAAGAAGAGGCTGCCCTTTTACAGGGAAGTGAGAGGAGAACAAAAACATAATTGGGATCTATGATCTGACTTGTGAGAACCTCTACAGGGCATTCGTGTTTAGAGGTGTGCAGATCTTTACAGGTTAAGATTGAAAGAGATTATGTTCAGTAAAGTTGTGCAGTGAAGGCTGGTGGAAATAGAAGTTAGGATGCAGACTTGGAAAACGGTAGTAGTTCTGTGCAGTGGAAACGAAGACTGAATAACAACAAATTTGAATATGGAGTAGTTTATATCTGGGTGTGTTCCAATGAAGTGCTTGATCCGACTTGGATAGCACTACTGAATAGTAGTGCCAGTCACTGCTGCATAAAAATTGTAGCAATTGTCATGAGCGTTACCTGATTTTCCACCTTTTTTCTTTCTCAGAGCTCCTAAAATAGCACCAGTGAAGCTGTCCAGAACTTGTTTCTCATTTACCTAATTCTTGGTAATGTTACTGTGAAGTACTGAAGTAATCTGTCCTTCATTGTTTTTCTCCTAAAAGGAGACCTTTGTGTATAATGATGTGTTTTAGAGGCGTGTCCTGTCAAAAGTTTACTTTTGCAGATGTGGATTGTGTAGGCTTCTTTATTATCGTGCCAAGATGTTTACTTGAGTGAGCAATCATTTGTACCCTTCCTTCTTAAGCCATGCACATGATTCTTTAAAGAGAATATCTGTGGTTCTATTAATTGTTCTATAAAAGGAAACAAAGGATGTGGAGAAATGCAGGCCAAAAAGATGAAAATTGCATGGGATACATTTTTTTGGACTTCTTACTTCAGAAGGCACACATTAGGTCCACTTTTTGTTCCAGTTTCATTTAAATGTAATGATTACTTTGTTGGTGTATTCATAAAAAATCCTTTCCATTTTTTAAACAGTGAATGGAAAATACATACGACTGTGGAAAGTGCTGGACTCTTAATTTTATATCTGTTGAGTTGAAATACTTGAAAATCTTTAATGTTGGGATATATATGTACAGCTGATGCATTTCTTGCTGGTTTTGCTGCTGGGAAAAGGTTTAGTGGAATTATTCACAGTGGGGTAGGAAGCAAGAAAGAAGTGGGGGGAGTAAGGAAGAAGCGCAGAAGATGGTTTCTGCTGCCTTCTGCTCCAGGAGCACCTCCTGTGGAGGTTCAGGAAAAAGCAACAAATACCTATTCTTTATCAGCTTCTGGTCTCTTGGGTGCCTAGTAATCAGACATCGATGGAAAAAAATAACTTGCAAGTAGTGCAAACATGCAACCTCTTCTGAATGTGCTTTTGTCATCCCCAATTAAATAGTAGAGAGTAACAGCAACACTGCGTTCCTAATCAGCATTACCCCAAAGTCTTACTTAATCTTACATTATTTTGTTCATGTGTTTCTAGGTGTTCCTGTTAAGTGTACAATCCTGATCTGTCTTACTTTGCTTAAGAGGTTGTTTGGTATGTACCTCATGATCGGGCATCTCCAATCTCAGCAGTTGCAGAACAGTTTTTATTGTGATGAACTTCTGCTCAGCATATAGCAGATTGTTTGAGGTAACTTGTCTTTTTTATGGGCACCATCCCCTGTGGTTGTCCCACTGTTCTGCTGTCATGCTGGTCTGTAAGTGGAAACAGAGATGCCTCTTTAATAGACCACAAAAAACTTCATTAATTGAAGGAACTTGCAGTTATACTCTGATTTTTCAAAGCTTTTTTACGTTCCTATTCATGGAAAGTTAACTCCTTTGAAATTAGAGAATTATTTATTTTTCTGCAGTTTACCTCTAGCACTGTTCAGCCTGTTTGTCTCAGCCAACACAAAGGACTGAAAATGGCTCCTGCCATCCAAAACCTCTTCAGTTTTTGAGGGGAAAGAATCTAACCGTTATCAATTCCATCTCATGTGCTAAGTTGTTGCTGAATGAGCAGAGAGTCTGCAGCTCATATGGGGGATCTTTCAAGCTATGTCTGCTAGCAGAGAGCAGCAGATAGGAAATGTTTTTCCTTGAGGCAGTATGAGAGTGACTGTGTCTCCTACTTACGTGTTGCATAAGAACTAATTGTTGACATTGGGCCAAACACATTAATAGTTACTTTTTTCCCAACTCCAGTTATTTTTGGGATCTGGGTAACTTTCATCATGCCAGTGTAACTATGGTAATTCTAAACACCAACAGACAGCAATTCTGTGGTTTCATTAGAATCAGAGGCATTCATCGGATTTTTGGGATTTTAAAAGAGTTGAGCTACAGTTACTATTTTTACTGAATATAGTCTTGTCTTGGTGTCAAGAAATCAATTAAATTACATGCATGTTCTTGCAGGTTTCAGGTAGAAAAATGTCCTTTTGCAAATATATCAGGGGGGGGACATTCCAGTTATTTAAGCTTAGGTGTTTAGGACCATTTTATATGCCCACACTATTGAAGATATCTGTGGAGGTAAAACAAACTAAGGGAGACCTACATTCTCTGATTTCTAACTGGGTATGGCAGGGCATCCGAAATGCAGACAGAAACTTTTGTTTTCTGGGAACTGAGTCAGACCTAGAGATTGCTTGCATTTTTTGTCCCTTTTTTTCCCCTTGGTAATAATACTGGCTCTCTTAAAGAGCAGAAGTAGAGTCTACCTCATCTAAGTATTCTCAGCATCTTGAACCTAACTGAAAGGAAGAAGTGCTGCCATTGCATATGTTTCTGTAGCTCTTCCCTCAACCAGTGCATCTTTAAAAGAATGTAGGCATGCAAAGGAAAGACTCTTCCAAAACCTCAAATTGCTCTCTGTCAATACACAAAGTATTCTGTTTGGTTACTGTCCCGGTAACTGTGTAGAAGGTGCAGTGTTAAGTCCAGTCTTGATCAGTAAATTAAGCTTGTCGTTCTCTTTTTGAACCTGAAACATCCAAAGAGAAATGATTTTATCAAGGAACCTACTGAAAAATTTTCACATAATATCAAATCATATTATCATTTTTTCTTCTCTTACTTCGGAAGCCTAGAAATGGATTTCAGAACTTAACAGTGCAAGTTTATAAGAAGCCAAAACTGAAATGGGGGAAAAAGTCAAGTATTGTACTGATAGCAAAGTGCTTCTTGGGAAACATAAACAGGAAGCTTGGCTAGAGTGAGTGGCTGCTCATCTCTACTCTCTCCTTTGTTTTTTTTTTTTTTTGGTGGCTGTTTCCACATATACTGTAATTTTTGAAAACCATTAGCAGACCTCTTCCCATGTTTACAAAAGGGCTTATAAAGTTAAGATTCATTGTGTTTTCAATCCAATTTGTTTGTTGTAGATAGTATAGCTATGCTTGCAAGGTATTATGCTTCCCTGCTAAAGCACTGAGTGCTAAACTCTACTTGGCTCTGAAATGTTTCCTAGACTTTCTCAAAGTAAGCCCTTTCTTGTATTTTCTGGATCGTAAACCTGGGGCAGTTCTACTGTTTAATGGATTAGAAAAGGCAATTGGTGGATATTTTTTCTTTTGGTGGTTGTTTTTCTTGTCCACTTACCCCAATGAAAATTGGCACAAGAGAAAGCAATCCTCAAATACCATCATGAAGTCTCTATGGCTTTTGCAATTCCACTGATACAATGTTTTGTGTCAAAAGAAACATACCTTTATGTCAGGTGTTTTCTGCTCAAAGGCCTGTCCAGCACTTTATCTGTGTATTGCAAAATTCAACAGGAAGAAATGGAATACGTCGAACTCTTAGCAGCAGAAAAACACCAGGTTGAAGCCCTTAAGAACATACAGCATCAAAACAAAAGCCTTTCAATGCTTGATGAAATTTTGGAAGATGTCAGGAAGGCAGCTGATAGATTGGAAGAGGAAATAGAAGAGCATGCCTTTGATGACAACAAATCTGTAAGTGATGTTTTAAGTCTTTTCATTGAAATGCATTTATTTATAGTTAGGATTTGCACTGTAGGCATGTTTCTTATCTGTTATGTAGTTGTTAGGATTTTAGTCACTTAAAAAAGAAGAGTCTGCATCATGAATAACTGCTCCTTTTTGCCAGTGATTTCTGTGTTTTTGATTGAAAGTCCTCTCTGCAGCTGCTACTTTGCCAGTGTCAAATGTTGTCCCTCACTGATACAGCCCGCAAGAGATACAACATCTCAGCATTGGTGAGGACTGCGATGGTTGGACTTTGCAGGATATGAAGTTACCACGTTAAGCATTGTCTCCACTTTTTCAATTTGTTGAGAAAGTTACGGGAGAACAAGAATCCTTGCAGTTAGTTTTCACAGTCTGGGAAAAGATACATTGTTCAAGGGAAGGACCTGAAATATGTTCTTCCACTTCTGACTTCCTCTGCTTTTTGTACCTTGTCCTACCTGCATTGTTCTTGGTTTTTATGTTGCATGATGGACAGTATCCCTCAGGTAAGGCTCTGTTTCTGGAGCTGGAAATGCATCAGTTTATTACAGTGTCCCATTTTGCTGTCTTCAGAGGCAGACTCTCTAAATCGGTCCTGTTCGCATAAACATGACCAAGTTGCAGGTGTTTCATTCGGCGCACACCTGGTGCGATGGGCCGTGCCCGTGCGGAGCCCACCTGGCGGCGCCGGGCCGGCTGCGGGAGCGCCCTCTCCTGTCCCGCCGGGGAATAGCGGCCCGCTCCCGGGAGCTGGGAACGCGCCCACCACGGCTTCTCCCCCAGGGCAGCCCTTGGGTTCCTGCTTCTCTCTCTACCCATGGAAGAAAACGAATCATGAAATGCAACTCGGAGGTATACTTCCATCTCCGTCTTTGCAAGGAATATTTAAGCAAGAACACTGGAATTTTAGAACAGAGAGGGTCTAATAGAGTAATCAGTATTCTGATACTGAAGTATTCTCTAAAAATAGAAGCAAATAGGGAAATGTAGTAGGTAAAAATAAAAAAATCTGAGCTACAACCTGCTTTCAAGAATTGCTGTTTTGGAAAGTCAAATCCTGAAAATAACTAGGTAGAAGCAGTTCTTATAGCCTTTCCCTCAAATTTACAGGACAATGACCTTTTCTTGACTCAGAATGGAGTCTTTAGTTCAGATTTTTGTGAACTGAATATCACTTTGTAATCTCCAATTGTTTTTGTTCAAGGTAATAAAATGTTACATTTCAAGGCATCCAAGTTTTAATAAAGAAATTAAAGGCTTCTTAGAAAAAAAACCCTGCAGTGTTTTTAGTCAGTGTCAAAAAATTCTGTAGAAACTTCAAGTACAGCTAATAATCTTGCCTTTTTTATGATATGCTTAATTGGCTCTCTCTTTTTTGGTTATTTGATTTGATTTTCTCACAGGTTAGAGGTGTAAACTTTGAAGCAGTTTTAAGGGTGGAAGAAGATGAAGCCAGCTCCAAAAGAAATGCTTCAAAAAGAGAAGTAGAGGATGACTTAGGTCTCAGTATGCTTATTGATTCCCAGAACAATCAGTATATCCTTACCAAACCCAGAGATTCAACCATTCCTCGTGCTGATCATCATTTCATAAAGGTGATAATTTTAGACACATTCTTGTTGTTGCTTTGGGTAAGATTTAGTCCCACTAGTTTGCACGTCAGTACTACTTGGTTGCATTGAATATAGTTTCAGCATAAGTCCTTCTAAAGTTACCCCAGTATTCATAACTCCCCTATCTATGGTGATTTGGCCATGTGTTCCTTACTCTCAGGATAGTCTTTACAAGACTAATCATGATGCCACATGAATCCCCTCTAGTTTTATTTGATTTATCTTGTTGGACCTTTGGGGCACCATCCCTTCTCTTGGACTGCATAGTGTTCATGCAAGCTGCCACTGGTCTGATATGCCACTGGCATGTTGTCATAGAGAAAATGTATTTGTTCGTGTCCTGGGCTGAAAAAAGGGATGCTAGAAAATACATAGATGTGATGAGGTTTCTGTTTTATTTGTGCTTCATGTAGAATAACTGGATTGGGATTTTTGTTTTTTTAATTTTAGAAACCAAAACCAGATCTGTTTGACCATCTTGTTTTATTGCAAAGTGTCATTCCACCCTGGAAATTGCCTACTTTCTGTAATGTATTTAAAGTATTTATTAAATTGATCAAAAGTCCCCCAATTACTTAAGTTCAGTACCTCATCTGCTTCATCTGCAAAACTGCCATGCTTATACCTGTAACAGCATTGAGGTTACTTTACTGAAGTTGTGTTTTCATAGGCAGTATTTTACATTTAATTTTACAGTGCTATTTATCTTTTGTAAGATAATAGTCTTTAATTTCATCTCAAAATTGTGTGTCCTTTATATTGAGGCATTTGTAAATCTCATATATTTAGGATATTGTGACAATAGGAATGTTGTCTTTGCCATGTGGCTGGCTGTGCACAACAATAGGATTGCCAACCATGTTTGGATATATCATCTGTGGAGTACTCTTAGGACCATCAGGACTAAATAGTATCAAGGTAAGCTTGCATATTACTTCTTGACTGATTTAATTTGTTGAAATCTTTAAAAGGAGTTTTAAAATAATATGGTAGTGCCAACCTCAAATGTACTAAAAACCAGCAAAAAAGGAATACACAGTAGAGGAAGTGTTTAAAACAAGTAGTTTCCCAACTAGCATAGCTTGGCTTTCTGGAGAATTATTTTGCGTCTCTGCTGCTCATTCATTCATCCAAGTCACCTTGTTTCTTTCCCAGTACTCGGCCCACATCCTGAAGTCTCTTGAACCTTTTTAGCTCCATCACGTGCACCCTGATTACTAGCTCATGTGAAACCATGGGCTGTGGTTGGCTAGGCATGTTTTGGTTAGTGGTCTGGTGTGCATTAACAGATTGTTTACCGAGCAGCTAAAACGGAACACACGTTAAGGCTGCGCTGTAACATCCACTTGAGTTACACATGTCTGTTGGATTGATATCCATGTAACCACTTGGAACTTAATGTCTTTGCAACATCTGCTCTTACATGGGCTTTTGTTGAAAGTGACTGTTGGGCTCAAAACTAAGTAGAGATGAGTAGAAATTGCCAAAATCGTATGATCTTGTATTGGAAGAGAAGGGTCCAAGTACTACACTTCCAAAATTTTATGTTCTAAAATTGAGATTAAATAATAACCTTTGTGTTGTACGTAATTTCTAGGATAAGAAGATCTGGAAAGTTTGACCATTTAGACTGAGAAACAAGTCTGTAAGCTTGGCGTTAGGAACAAATTCAACGAGGAATTTTCAGGGGCTTAAGTTGATGAAGATGATGTGGTCAGAACACATGAGAAATGTTTCTTTAAGACAGTTTAAGTGACCTGCCAGTTTGTTGTGGAGCTATGATTAAATGTTATTCATCTGGGTAATGTTCATATTGACTGGGTCTCTTGTGTGTTTTTTTCTGTATTTCTTAAAAAAGTCAAATATTGGAGGAACTGAGGAAACAGGGAAGATAATTTCCATTTCCACTTCTCTGTGATTGATGATAGACCCTTTTCTCTTCTGCTCTGGCCTGTAAATACATAGAAATATTGGGTTTTTAGACTAGATTACTTCAGTGAACTGCCTGACCGCTTCAGGGCTGACCAAAAGTTAAAATGTTGTCAAGGGCATTGTCCAAATGCCTCTTGAACACTGATAGACTGAGAGCATTAATCAGCTCTTTCAGAAGCCTGTTCCAGGGCTTGACCACCCTCTCAGTAAAGAGGTTCCTAGGGCTTTCCTGATGCAGCCTTTGAACCATTTCAATGCATCCTATTACTGAACCCCCCAGGGAGATGATATCACTACCTCCCTCTCCACTTCCCCTCCTCAGGAAGCCGTAGAGAGCAATGATATTGCCCCTCAGTCTGCTTTTCTCTAAGCCAGACAAGCTGTCCTCAGCTGCTCCTCATAGCACATTCCTTCTAGCCCTTCCACCAGCTTTATATACCTCCTCTTAGGTACATTTAGGTACCTTCACACCCTTCTTAAATTGTGGGGCCCAGAACTGCACAAAGAATTCCAGGTGATGCCGCACCAACACTGAATACAGTGGGATAATCACCTGTTTTGAGTGACTGGTGATGCTGTGTTTGATGTAGCCCAGGATGGGGTTTGCCCTCTGGGCTGCCAGGGCTCCCTGCTGACTCGCGTTGAGCCTGCTGTCCATCAGCACCCCCAGATACCTTTCTGCAGAGCTGGTCTCCAGCCGCTCCTCTCCCAATTTATTCTTGTGCCTGGCCTTACTCTGTCTGTGGAATATAATCCAGCATTTTGACTTGTTAAATTTCCTCCCATTAATCATTGCCCAGTACTCCAGTGTATCTAGATCCCTCTGCAAGGCATCTTGTCCCTAAGGAGAGTCAACAGCACCTCCCAGTCTGGTATCATCAGCAGACTTGCTAATGATGCATTCAGCTCCTGCATCGAGATCATATATATATAACAGAACTGGCCCTACAGCTGAACCCTGATGGTACACCACTCGAGACCAGTTGCCAGCAGAAGTATCCCCATTTCTCTGTGGTGATGAAGAAGGCAACCACTTTTCCTGCTGTTGCACCCTTCTCTCTGAAGCAGAAAGGCTGGCAGTTGTACTGGTCTGAGAAATGGATGTGTGCAGTCTGTAAGGTGGTGAGCAAAACAACAACTACAGTCTAGCAGAAAGATTATACCAATAGACCAATAAAATAACTAGCAAGAAGTAACTTCTGGAAAGCAAGCCTTGGGGATTTAATAGTACATGCATAAAACATAACCTATTCATTTTCATCCAGCAAGCAAGCTTACCTAGATCAGTGCATATGTGCATTTCGTGTGACCAGCCCTATCCAACCAAATTATCATCTAGTATCAGCCAGGTGATGGGAAAAATGTTTGAGCCCTAAGGACACTGTAGGAACTTCTGATGTCATATGAAAGCAAGTGAACTACCTATGGAAACATAATAAGAAACAATTTGTTTTGTAGTGTACTTACAATTTGTAGTATAAGTAAACTGCTGTGCACTGATTTTTTTTTTTTTTATTTTAAGTCTATTGTACAGGTGGAGACATTAGGAGAGTTTGGTGTATTCTTCACCCTCTTTCTAGTTGGTCTGGAATTCTCTCCTGAAAGATTAAGAAAGGTATTTTTATATAATAGCTCTACATTAAAGGATTTAATTGCTAATGTTCCATTTATCAGTTATATTTCAGATTTTTATACTCTTCCTATAATACATTGGTGTAACTTTGTACATTTTTGAAAAAGACAAATACAACATTTGCTTCTGTGCTTTAATTCCTTGGAAAGAACAGAATACATTGTTTATTCAGTGTCTCAAAAAATCTTATATTTGCCATTCCTCTTCATTTTAGTAAAACAGTTTGATTACTAGAAAAATCTCTCACAATTTATGGCAATACATATCTGCTTTATTTTGGCATGCAGTAAGGTGTAATTGCTGTTACAGAGTGTCCAGTGATGTTTGCCAGTCCTGTTATAAAAAATTAAACGGTTTAAGTACTGCATACTGAATTGATGATACATGCTCTACTAAACTGATTCAGCAAGTATGTTAGCTCAGTCTGGAATATTACATGATGTGGCAATAAGTACTCAGCAAAAAGCTACAGATTCTTTTTGGTCTTAATTTAAAAATAAAAAAAGTTATCCCATAAACCAGCTAGGATTTTAATAGTGGAAAATACTGCTGCAAAATATGTGCAGATTGTACATAAAGAATTGCATTGTGTGATTTGTTCCTAGACTAATGGTTGTGAGTTCATGATACTATAAAAGCTTTAATTGAAAAGTGCTGAAATTTATGACCATTCAGCTTAATCTATTTCTAGTCCATCTAAAGTCAAAAATCAGTAATTCAAGGGTTCCTAAACTGTAATAGGGAAATTGCTGCTTCAGAATTGTGTATGCATGAGTTTGGAGCAGTTTACTAGTATTGGTGATAGCCTTTGCCATTCCCCATTTTTTTTCCCCATTCTAGAATCATGTAAAATAACTGGTTTTCCTGTTGATAATTTCTGGTATGTTTCAACCCATACTGGATATTGGCCCCTAATCTGTCCATGGGTTCTGGGGATTTTATGTAATTTCTGCTAACAAGTCTTCCAGCATAGAATATCTCCTAGACATAATAACTCCAGGGTTTTAGGTTGTGTGAGGTGACTGCCCATTACTTCTGTGGCTCAGCACTACAACCGTAAATCACACATCTTTAACTGCTTCTTTGTGATAAAAAAATCATTGTAACTTAGCAGTAAGAAAAGTGTCATCAGACTTATCATTAAAACTTGGTTTCTCCCAAGGTATGGAAAATATCTTTGCAAGGACCTTGCTACATGACCGTTCTGATGATTGCCTTTGGTTTACTGTGGGGCCACTTACTCCAAATTAGACCAACACAAAGCGTCTTCATTTCCACTTGTTTATCTTTATCAAGCACACCACTGGTGTCAAGATTCCTTGCAGGTAGTGTTCGAGGAGATAAAGAAGGTATGTTTGACTTTGAATATGGGCTCCTGTAGTATCTGTGGTAAAATTTGAAAGAAGTTGACTTTGTAATATTATGAGAGAAACTAGTTAAAAAAGCAAAACAAACCCCACTGTTAAGTCTTGTTTGCAAGCAACCATCCTCATTTAAACTGGTCAGTATTGTGTATATTCTTGTTAGGAAGTGTGCTTGCTTTTTACATAGCCAATCCTCTTTGGAGAAAGACAGTGTAGCCCCATCAGTGCTCTCCATGATAAGAACTGATTTTAATGAGGGTCTGGAACCCTTTTTGAGAAGTTACCAGACTATACCATTGCTACCAGTTTGCCATCAGGGCAGAAAGGCTAATTTAAGTAATTCACATCCTTCAGCAAAAAGAGACCAGTTCAGAAGGTCTTTTAATAGCTAACAGTTCTTCAAATAACTCCTTCAAGGGTCATATTGCTGTCTTCTTAAGTACTTCTGCATGTTTCCTTTTGAAATTTTTGACATCCTGCTTTCTCCCACTTAAACCTCCCTTATAAAAACTGCTTCAAAGTATTCCCCACCCTTAAGAATATTCACTCTAATATCAGAATTCAGCTTTACACATGCTGGCTTTTACATATTTCTCTTATTCTAAAGACTGTTTGCTCTCAGTAAAGGAGTTCCTCTGAATTCATAACTAGTGCTTAACTGCTAAGGAAAGTCTGTGTTTTTATTGTGTAACAGAAGTTTAATATGAATATTTTATTTGTATTTTAATGTCTTTATATAAATGTATGTATTTTTTAATTTATCTACTAGTGGGGGAAAACCCCCTAGACTGTTTTGAATGGCCTTCACCCCATTAAGAGCTATACTTGGCCTCCATTTGATTAAGACTTTTCTAGATTTCTGAGCATTGCAAGGATTCATAGCTTCTGATGACTGTTTCCATGACTGCTTTGCTGGTGTACAGGGGATATTGACTACAGCAGTGTACTACTTGGCATGTTGGTGATGCAGGACGTGCAGCTTGGTTTATTTATAGCTGTCATGCCTACACTTATTCAAGCAGGAATGAGCACATATTCCAGGTAAAAAAAATTATATTATGGATCTTTCCCCCACCC
Source organism: Campylorhamphus procurvoides (assembly GCA_013396655.1). NCBI lineage: Eukaryota > Metazoa > Chordata > Aves > Passeriformes > Dendrocolaptidae > Campylorhamphus > Campylorhamphus procurvoides. The sequence goes on along the minus strand of WBMV01004905.1, from coordinate 104,573 downwards.
CTTGCAATTAGTATGTAGATTGCCAATGTGAATGTGAGAGCACTGCAGTTAGTGTCAGTTCCACTAAAGACAGGCACTCTGTTCAGTGAGTTTCCTTTACTGTTTCAAGCTGTCGTGTTGTATGAAAATACTCTTTTTTGCTGTAGCTGCCTTAGTCCTGTGTGGTAATTATAACTTCTAGTGAAAAGTTTGTTACTGTAAAAAAAAAAAAAGTTAATTTCTTCAGTTATTTTATTCACTCGGGGCATGTTTTTGTCAAAGACTATGCAATAGTGTTACTGAGTCTGATGGCTTAGCTTGGAGATCAGTCAACAAAAATCTTTGAGTCAACATGGAAGTAAATTCTAGGCTGTAAAAGAGGTTACAGGGCATTCAGGAGATTTGGTCTTAGTCTTGTTTACAAATATATCTAAATATCTTCCTGTAGCTACTCAGTTTTGAACATTTATGGAATTAGATCTTTTTATTTAACGGGAACTGGTTGGGGAAGTATGAGAGCACTTGAAAGACACTGTTTGTTCTTCTCTTCCAGCATTTTCAAGGAAATACTGAGAATACTGATACTGATTGGCCAAATCCTCTTTTCTTTGGCTGCTGTTTTTCTTCTGTGTCTTGTTATAAAGACTTATCTCATAGGACCGTATTATCGCAAGTTGCATGCAGAAAGCAAAGGGAATAAAGAAATCCTCATTCTAGGAATAACTGCATTCACCTTCCTTATGTTAACGGTAATATTTTAAATTAATAAAACATTTTTATACATGTGGTAGCTTACTGCATCAGTATCACAGAAACCATTGCACTGACTCTTATTGCATATATGTGTACCTCTGTAATTAATTATTTGGCTTTAAAGTGTTTTAAAACAACCCCCAAATGCACAGATGATTCATGCATTCCAGCACAGATGAGTAAGAGGAGATAAAATTTGAATGTCAATCAGCTGAACTTCTGCAGTTAGCTTTTAATACAGCCAATTTAAAAATCATCATCCAAGTTTTAACTTTGGGCTACTTCATACATTTGAAAATTATTTAGGGTGGGTTTTGAGATAGTGATAATGCCTTATTGTGACATTTGCTCACAGGTTTCTTAATAGCAAATTCTCAACGTGTTTTTAATTATAAAATAATTTTCTTTTTGTGTGGGAGACACATTTTGGGATGAAGTTAAGAAAGTAGAGAAATGCTTTAAGGTTTATAGATTTTAATAGCCCTAATGAGTTTGTTTAATTTTCCTCTGGATTCTCCTTCCATTTGTTTCTGTCTCACATTTCAGCCCTCTGAAAAACTATACTGCTGGAGAACAGAGTATGACAGTTGCTGATAATGCTGTGGGTTTGAAACTCCATTATCCTGAGTGTGCAGATTGTTATGTCCTCTGAGAATAATTAAGCCAAAAAATGCCTGTGCGTTTTTTCTATGGGTATTTGCTTAGTTACTACAGTCCCGCAGAGAAAGCTGACCTCTTGAGGAAGAAGGTCAAAAAGAAGTCAGTGAGAGCATAGCTGTACAGTTGCTGACTTCTGTTGTATAGCTTAAAAATTACATTGCTCTGAACAGCTATTCATATTCCAAGTATGTCATCTAATAAGAGAGGGAACAAAACTAGTTTTTCCTTTTTACTTTCTAACATGCAGACATTACATTTGTAGAACAACTTCAATAAAAACCAGCAACCAAACCACAAAAGTTGCATTAAATATGATGGTACCTAGAGGCAGTTTTACTTTCATTAAAAACATGATATGACCTACATAGTCTGATGATTGAATTGGGCGTATTGTACCCAAATCACCTGTCAAATGAACAAAGAGCTTGTCTGTGTGACTTTACATAATACATGTGTGTAAACAAACCTGAAGGGAGAACATGTTTGAAAGTGTTGGATTTATACTGCAAAACCAGAACACTTCTTTGGCATTTTCAATAATTTTCCTTTTAGAGTTGATAAATAATGTATCAAAGGGAACACTACAAAGGATACTGCAGGTAACCTCAGTAAACCAGTTGACATGCTTGATATTCACTGACACAGATACATTCATTATAGTAATGCTACAAGTTGAGGTTTAAATAACTAACTGGAAAAAAAAAGTATTTGGTTGTCCAGTTAAACAGATCAACAAACAGCTTCTGGAAAACAAATCTTTATTGGTGTAGATGCCATACTGTATCAGGAATAAAAACAGAATGGGGGATGGTAATCTAATTTGAAAAAATGTTGAATGTCTTTGGAAAGGATAAATTAAAGTATTTGAGTGCCAGGTAGGAAAACAATTAAACTGTAGTAGTTCCTGCAAGGATCTTTTTCCTGGGAAAACCAAACCTAAATATTGAGGGAGTTGGTATAATTAATCTGTAAACACAGGATTTTCTATACTGCTGTAATTCTAAAAAAGCTTTTGAATTTGTAGAGGAGAAATAAGAGAGTGCCTATTTTGGTGACCTTAACCGAAGATGACTCTCTGATTCCATTTAGAAAATTTGAGTGGCGTTTTTAAATAAAACATTTTAACTTGCTATCTAGCATTCAGGTTACTCTGCAGGCCACATGTTTTCCAATACATGACAAAGTGTAGAAATGATAGGGTATTCCTGCTTCATGCATACAGTCACTTACTATGTGCTTCAGTGTTGACTGGAATTCTGGGTCCACCAAATTTTACTCTGTATTTGGATTAATCTGTAACACTAGCACATGTAATGCACCTTATATATAAACTTATTTTACTTGTTTACTTGAAAAATCTCAGATGACTAATTAAACAAGAATTGCCATTTCTCTACCAGTGAGGGCAAATTCTGTAGTGGAAAAAGAAGAAGGAAGTTAGGACAGAAGAGGTCCCTATGCTGCAGTGTGAGTAAGCAATTTTGATGTAAGGATTATCCTGTCAGTCAAGGAGCTTCCTCTATGGTAGTGACTTGGATAACATTGCAACTCATTACAGCTGAAACAGGGTCTTAAATACATTGCTTGGTAAACTGAGTTAAAGAGATGCATTTCATATACAAAATATTTTGCTAAGACTTGGAACTTAAAGTACCTCTTTCTCTTCCCAGTATTCTCAGAAATAATTGGAATCCCCCTCCCTTTTGTCTGTCAACTGGTTAGGCAGATCAGGTATGGAGGGAGTTTGTGTCAGTACCAATTCTATAAAATTACAGCTGACACTGAGACACAGTTGTGCATCTTTTAATTGTGTGCCTTGTCGTCAGTAACAAAGGTTTAGTAGATCATTATTACACTTTCAGCACCTCCTTTTGAAGTTATGCAGATAGTGGTTGGTTGGTTTGTTTTAACTGGGGAACTGTTTTCCTGAATCATAAGGTAAAGAGCAAATCTTGCTTATGGTTTTAAATACAACTATTCAGGATTCATGGCCAAACCGGTACTTTTAGGTTGAGATATAGATCATAACGAGCTGAAGAAAATGTCACCCAGAGCATTTACTGGTGTAACATTGCTTTTTCATGTTCTGTATACACAGAAACATTACAAGGAAAATTGTGCAAATGGAGGTAAATTGCCAGCTTGCTTTATATATAAAAAGTTGAAAAGAAAATATAGCTATGTTATTACAGTACTTTATGAAAAATTACATATTTTTCCTGCAGTGGCTTAGGAATATCATTATTAATATTGGGACTATCATTTCTTGCTTGCCTGGAGTACTTCTCATTGGCTCATAACCCGCTTATGAACTCCTTTCTATCAATTAAAAGGAGAAAATTAAGGAAGAACTTTAATCTCAAATATTCTCAAATATTATTCACAAATAATCTCAAATATAGTTGAGATGGAGTTTTCACCAAGTTCATAAAAAATTATTTCCATTTTTATTACAGCTTTACTTCCTTAAAATGCAAGCTTAGAATTCACTTCTTTACTCTTGGGCAGATTTAAGTTACTGAAGCCTGAAATTCTAATATCTTTATTTCCATCAAGATTTTCTTTAATTTTATTGGTTTACCATATTCATTAAGCTTCTATGATGATTAAAGAGTAGCAATAAGAGTAGCATTGTAAAAGCATTTGAGCAAAACAACTGCTGAACAGATGGTTGAGATTCAACTGGTACATGTTACAGCATAATGTTTATTTCTTTATTTATTGCTATGATAGAACATTTGAACATAAAAATTAATATTCTAGTGAAAGCAAAGCAATCCTTTCTGAATTGGAGTAAAATGGGACTATTGAAAACATCTGAAAACTAAGTTGTAGTAGGAAAAACATGGAAATTAGGAAAAGTTTTCATGTAATTTTGACTGGAAAAGCTTTCTGTAATGTAAGAGTTGAGAAAAGGCCAGCCAGTGCAAAGCCCAGGGATAAGTAATTGTTAGAGCGCTGTTTGGTAAAGGCAAAACATTAAAAGTGATGCAAGCACAGAGGGACTACTGAATTGAATTACTTTCCAAGTTTTGCTTATGTAAGACACTCTGTGAGAATGCCTTTCTGCCAGTATGTGTGTGCACGTGTGCCCACGTGTTATACATAATAAACCCTGATGCTATAGTTTTAGCTGGGGAAATATGTCTACTTATTAGTAATATTACTGGCCAACTAGAGAGCAAGGTGGGAATTGTAAACAGTCTCTGTATTAATCTACCTATAAATCTGAAGAACAGACTGGAGGAGGGGAGATAGGGTTAAGAAAATTATGTGATTGTTGGGTCCTGCTCTCTCATCCACTTCATGCTTTTCGTTGTCTAGAGTGATCTGTAGATTTTGTAGACCTAAAGTTGTGTTGTACCCAGAGACTAGACAAGAAATAGCAAAATGAACCTATTTTTCTATCTGGCCCTTGAGCTCATACTTGATTTACCACAGGGTGAAGGAATGTAATTCAGATTTTGTGCTGTGGGAGCGAACTCCCAGACAGACATACGGTTTGCTCCAGTTATGTCTGATGCTTTCTGAACAAACATGTTTCTTTCATACTCAAATTGCTCCTTACTTGAAGAGTGATTCTCATAACAGTGCACTATCATGCAATTCTGGTACAAGAGAAGCTAGATCTCTTCTCACATGGTACGGTAGTCAGTTACATGGGACACTTAAAATATTAGCTATAAAAATTTTGATGTGGAGCTCTGTTACAGCTGGTAAGTCTTAAGTGTGGGAGGATTATACCTGAATAGTAAAAATAATTCCAACTTTACTTGAATATGTTATGTTGGATCTTAATCATACTCAAGAGGCTGTGTTTTTTAAAACAATTAATGTATCATTGAGGAGAACTTAAGTGTTTCCTATTCATAACAGTTTTCTTCATCTTCCTCATCTCTTGGTGATTTCTTCCCTTTTACAATTTCAATTTGTTGTGAAAAGCACTGAAATTCCTCAGTTTAAAATAAGAATAACATGATGTTATTTTGTTAATTTTGCCTGATCAGCAATGATTGGTATTAGTTGACAGAGCCAATTTGTTTCCTTAAATGTCTTGCAATAAATTACAGACTGTTATCAGAAATGCGTTTGTGATGATTATTCAGACATTAATACTTCAATACGCAAAAGTCTGGGGATTCTTTTTACGTGGCATCTTATGCACAGCTTAGAGACTTACTTATTGTGTCTTTTGCTCTTTTCCATTAATTTCAAGTCACTTGAGTTTTAGTTTCATAATTACCATTCAGTTATGATGGATGGTATCCATAAATGTACTATAGTGTATTGTTGCTTAATCTAAATTAGTATGAAAACAAGTCTTCTATTTTAAATGTTCTATTAATATTAATAGCATTGTACTTTCTCAGCAAGATGACCATCTGAAGCAGCATGGTTTTAAAGTATTTATTTTAAAACATGCTTTATACCCACCAGAAGTGCTGCTTGCCTTTTTTTTTCCTAATGTTCTGAGCATCGCCTTAAGCAGTTGCTTTGTTTTTAGTTTAGTCTTTTATATGTGTTTCATCTCTTCCTTCTAGTACTGCATTAAAATATTAGAAAAGAATGAAGCAGTCTGAATTCTTTCAAGTAGATATTGTGTTTCATTTCAGCAGTTTACTTCACACACTTAAAGAAATCCCTATTCAGTAAAGTGCACAGGCACACTTAAGCCAAATTTACAATAATAAAATGTAATTTATGCCTGGCACTTCTGCTAAATTGAGACTATTCTTCCAAATACATGCTTTGGTTTTCATTTTTTCCCCCTTGTTTGACAGCTGGAAAATACCCTGTTCTTACTGCTTTATTTCACAGCCTCAATGTATTATGTAATCCTGGCTCTGAAGCTGTTACAGTCTCTCCTGGAGTTGTGAAATCAGATGGTGTCCTTAAGAGTGACACAAAGTGAAATCCAAACGTAGATTAGGGATTTATTTTTCTTTTTGTGGGGAAGGAGGTAACATGGAGGGGGAAACTGGTTTTGTGACCCTTATATATAAATACAATACTGCAGATCACTGAAGTAAATACACTAAGTTATACTTGTTGTTGAAGTTGCATAAAGACATAGTAATTTCCTACATTCAGTATCATGTACAGTTTTATAATTTCACTGTGAAATGGTATATAAAGTTACTCAGTGAGTCAGCAATATATTCTTTGTTTTTCCTTGACAGATTACAGAGCTGTTGGATGTTTCAATGGAGCTGGGATGCTTCTTAGCCGGAGCTCTGATCTCTTCTCAGGGTCACATGGTTACTGAGGAGATTATGTGCTGTATTGAACCAATACGTGACTTTCTTGCCATCATTTTCTTTGCATCTATAGGTAACTTCCAAGAAAACTTACTTAAAAATATTTAATATTATATATATTAAAAAATATTACGTCTGCAATATATAAAATACAAAAATATTGTTTACAAATGGGAGGAGGAGAAAAAAAAGGTGTCTACAGTGTGAGGAGGGGAGATAGATTTTCTTTTGTTAAAATACTAAACTGTTAACTGAGCATAGTATTGGTTTGCCTTTGTTACTAATTTTAAATGTAACATTCAGTTTCAGAAGCCATTTCCATTTTGTACTCTCATGTCATGTTTTAATGTCAGCTTTTTATTGTTAATTCAGAATTCATACTATTTAAAGCATGTAACTGAAAATTTTAAGGGAAAAAAGCCTTGGTTTGGGTGTTGGTTTTTGTGAACATTCTTCTGTCTTCCCAACAGCTATATTTGTGATTTATACTAAAATTGTATTACTATTTTGAGTCAATTGGTATAGAGGAGTTTTCAGGTTCTTGTGGCTTGGTTTTCTCTAGAAGCAGGATATGATAATGGAAACAGATCTTTTTAATAGCTTCATGTTGCCTTAGTTAGGAACATTATGACCTGTGTTCTCAACATGGGGAAAAAATAATTGAACAAGACACATCTGAGACTATCTGAACGCCAACTGCAATGCAGCATTGGTGCCTAAGACCAGGAGAGTAGCTCATTGTGCGTGTTGCCCAAAACAGGTTAACCCTTGAGAGTATTTACAGTCAATCAGTAGCTTCATTTTGAACTGTTACATTCTGTAGCTGTCCATGCATGCCCCAGTATGGTTTCTCAAATGGAAACTGGAACATGATACTGAAGTGCTCAGGTACGGTGAATGAAGAGACAGGCCCTGTGAAAGCACTTCCCTCTCCCTGTGGATTGTATAGGAGATGTATGCCCTATGGTTGGGAGCATTGCACAGTCTAAGATAGGGGGATTGGATGTGGCCCGTTGCACAAATACAACCTCCTTCAACCCATGCTTACTCAGAAATCCCTGGGGTTTGGTTTTAGTTTATTTTTTTCAAGACCACCCTTGTTTTTTCTTCTGGTTTCATTTGAAGTTTTCTGTTGTTCTTTTTATCTCCATGTATTTATTCAGATAATAGTTAAGTCCCATCATCAGCATACTTTGAATTCTGTTCCTTGTATACCTGTTTGATACTCATTGTTTCATAACAGAAATTAAAACTGTTGGTGTCTGGCAAAATAAAAAAGAAATAGTTATGCTTGCCAGTCTTGAAGTTTTTTGTTTTTTTTTTTCACCCAGCCCATGATAATGGTTTCTGATGGTCAGTAATAAGATTACTTATTAAGATATATGTTTATTTGAATAACTTTTTAATAATGGGAGAAAAGTGATGAGCTCTGATAAAACTCTTGGGCCCATGTGACTGCCAGGCTTGGAGGAGTAATTGCTAAAGACTCAGAGATGTAAGTTGTTTATGTGTTTCGTTGAAGATGGTGATAAGTGGATAGTGTTACCAGGGATACAAAGCATGGCAAGTAATTATACGCCCTAAGTTAATTTTACAAAGGACCGAACAAAAATACTGTTCTCCACCTTTGTGGCTGCATAAATTAGTACAAGAAAATAGCAAGACCTGTTGGCATGCTAGCAGCACTCCATTTAGCCTGCATTGTACTCTTAAGAAAATTATTTAGTTGTTCTGTTACAAAATTTAAATAAAACCTCTAACTGTTGTTGCCATTATAATTGGAAGAAGGGAAAGAAAATTGCCTAACAAATTTGTATGATTTTACAGAAAATGGGTGTTATTCCTGCCTCAGAAGAAAATCAGCTAAAAAATCAGGAAAATGAGCTGTTATAGGCCTCTGACAAAATATGATGATGCTTGTTTGTTAAAAAAAATAAACCAAACAAGAAACACCACCCCAAAACAACAAAAAAGAAAAGCCAAAACCCCAAACAGTATCCCCCTCCTCCCCAAATAAAAATGAGCACACCCTTCCCCTTTACTTTCAGTTACTTTTAAATTTTTTTCTAAACAGGAAATTCTGTGGAGTGGCAAGGAGGTAGGTTGTAAAAGGAGTGGTATGATGTCTCAAAGAGAACCTGAGTAAAATCAAAAGTATTCCTTAAACTTTTTCCTTACTGGATTTCTTTTTAAGGACTTCTTGCTTGCTTTCTACTTATATATGTACACATGCGAATGATATGTGTCTATAAAGATACAGAGATTTACTCCTTGAAATTATGTACAGGTCACAGGGAAAGATCCCCTCTGCCTAAAGAGAAGGTTTGTTGCTATATGCAGCAAGCACCCTGTTCTAGAGAGTGGAAACACTTGAGATCCTGAGGTGGGGTGGTACACCACTGCAGTAATGTCATTTCTGGTCCTTCTAGAATGAAGACACAAAGAGGGAAATTTAACTTAATTGAAAAGCGACTGTAAATATGTCATTTGGAAAAGTGTGTTCCTATTTTGCGTGTCTTAAATTCCTGCTTTCTTTTACACTACAGAAATCCTTCTGGTGCCTGACAGATGAGATGAATAGTACTTGTTCGTGTAATATCTGTAACAGTGGACCTGCCCTTAGCTTGACCTCTGTAATGGTACTGCGTTCAAATTTGCGCTTGGGTGCATTTGTAGCAATGATACACCTTTGCAGTTAGGCATTAACAGCTGCACTTTGAGCTACTCTCTATCTGTACATTCATTTAGGCCTTGGTGTGTTCTTCAAGGTTTCTGGTGCTCTTTATGCCATCTGCTGAGGCTGGAAAGTTCCTGTTAGTCCCTGTCCTCCCTGATAGTTTTGAGAGAAGATTCAGACCAGTCCCCTAGAGCCACATCTTGAGAACTTTCTTTCTCATTTCTGCTTTGGTACCTAGCACTCAGATCTTTCCCCCTACATAATTTGATTTTGTTTTGATTACTTTTTAGAAAAGTAGAAGGCATCTTTGTGTAGACTGTGTGACTTTTTTTAAAAAAGCTCCAATATCCTATTTTTTTTGTTAGTCTACGAGGCATATGGAGTTTGAAATTGGGCATCAGGACCCTCTCTGCCACTGGTGAGGAGGCAGATTAATTCCACTGCAGATACACTCACTCGCCAGGCTCCATGTTTCCCTTCTGGGTAAATCTTGTGGTCAGCTTTGGACCCTGGATATAAGATGCTGAAAACCCTTTAACAGCACAGTCTTTTTCTTCAGAAGACAGCTAATGCTGACACTGTCAGCCACCACTATCCAGAACAGATACATACACAAAGATTCTCTGATGAGCCTCTTAACATTTCTGTTGAATTTGAGAGAAATAAAAGGAAGATACAAACTGGAATTCATCAGGTGGCATGCACTGCCTTCTCCTTCTCCATCCAGCTCTACTGCTTTGTTTTCCTGCATAGAATGCAACAAAATTTGGAGGTTTCAGGTTCTCAGAACTGACATTAGTACAAAAAGGACATTCCCCTCTGCAGAAAGATGAAGAATGTTGGCTTTCCCCTCAGCTACTTAATGATCTAGCCAGGGCTGTAGAATTTATTGCATTTGCTAGCTATGATCTTAGGTTTCTTAAGACTCTCAGTAGATACAGCATCCCAGTGTATTGCTAACATGATTTTTCAGTGTGATATCCTGTCTTGAGGATGTGTCAGAATTAATTCTACTGGCTCCAGACCACAGAGTTCTGTTTCTTGTAATGTTGTTTGCCATCAAGGATCTTCAAGATGCCTTTTCTTGATGTTGGATCTACCTGGATGTGGTCAAGATGTTTGGATGTTCACATGCTGCTTAACAGCCGTCCAGCAGATTGGTAGAATCTGTCTAATCAGAGAAAGAGGGAGTTTACTTGTTAGGAAAAGAAATACTTATAAAAAGAATGTGCAAAATCTTGCCCATGATTGTCCACAGAAGAGCACGTACCAACTTACCTGAGTGAACTGTGCTTTTTGGCCTCACACTGATGCAGGATCACCCCAAGGCCTCTGTTCCAGCTATTTCAGAACGCTGCTTAGAATGGAAGTCCAGAAGCTTATGGTCAGCTCTGTAAAGGTGTATCTAAGTGTTACTCTACCATGTGCTACCTGATGACACTGTGGAAGTTCTTGAATTATTTGAAGCATTTCTTCCATTTTAGAGAGTGAGTCCAAAGTGCCTCTTGAACTTAGTCAAAAAATCTGGTGAAAACCATTGCAATAAATGCTCATAGTCATGCACCTTCTACCTGTGAAGTTAGTCTTTCTGATGTCGTTTGTGTTGTCAGGAAGGCTTCATGTGCTTTTATAGGAGTCCGATATGACTTCTAGCCTTATCCTAGGTTTTCATCTAGTACTGGAGCAAAGGTCTGTAATGACCATAAAAATGCCCTATGATGGGTTTTGTTTCCTACCAAAAAAATGTCTGTTTGCTGGGATGATGATTTGTCCGCTCAGAATAGCGCATGTAACAGGTTTAGGCTTGCTTTACCTTGCAGACACTTACCTCCATAGGATTGGTATAGAAATCTGCCATAGTTTGTGCCTCAGCTCTTTGGAATATGGCAGTAATCTCCATGTTGGGCAGGAGTTCAAATGGACTTCAGACTGCCTGTCTGCTCCAGAACTGAACAGGTAGTTCCACCAGTAGTGATGAGAGCACTAGGCTGTATTTATAGCCTTCCCCAGAAACCTTCAGTTCTAGACGTGGCAGAGTTGGCCCTCTTATCAAATGTGGCATTGCTACAGGCTGTATTTTTCTAATTGCTTTTCATGTGTTTTTTGAGGTCAGCCTAAAGGTGAATGATCACTGTGCGTGTGATACACAGAGAAAACAGAGGAGCTACTTGCCCCTCCATGGGCATCTGTGCACACATGCAGATTTCTTTTGGTGTGGTGTTCATCCCTTGTCATCTCTCCTCTTACTTTCATTGTCTTTTGCATTTGCACTTCAGTAGTTGGAAGGAAATGAAGAAATAAAATGGGGTGCGTACATGCTGACTGGTTGGTACTGGTAAAAAGATCTCTGATGCACTTGAGGAACATTTCCATCCACAATGGAATGAGCGTATGGAGAAAACATTGTGAAGTTTCTATAAGTAACTTTCTTGCACAGTCTGGAAGAGATGACACCTCTTGGTTCTCTACAGTTCTTCTGGCTTGGCAGCGTGACAGGGCAGGGAAAGTTAGTGAAACCTTGTCTTGCATTATAATAAGAAGTTACAGCATTGATTTACATGCCATATGCTTTAAGAAAGCTAAATTTTTTTCCTTCACCAGAAATAATTGGATTGGAGAACTGCCAGCTATTATGGATTTCTCAGGAACACCACCATTTTGCTTTCTCTTCTTAGAAGCTTTTGTTAAAAAAGGAATGAGCTTCCAAAGATGCCCAGTTATGTTTGCCTGCACAAGTTCCTCATACTCTATGAGGAAAAAACGGGTTTAGTCAGCTGTAAGATTCTTCCTCAGTGATTCTAGGACTTCTACAAATACTTCTTTTTCTTTTGTTTAATCTTATCAAGATTTATTTTTAAATTTCTGTGTTCTTTGTTGGTCTTGTTATCTTACCTTACTGAACTAAAATTGAAAAAAAAGTAAAAAGGAAAAAAAAATAAAAAAGACATCCCACCCCCTCAAAATACCCAACAACATGATAGCAATGGGTTTTTATATAATTCTGTAATTGTGAGACCATGCTCAGCAATTTATGGCTTTACCTTATTCCAGTCCAAGAGACTTTTTCAGATCAGGTGACTTTCAGTGTTTGGAAGTGACGATCATGGAATCAAAACTGGTTTCGTTTTCTGTTGTACCTATGGCTGTGCAAATACTGAGTATCACCTTCCTCCCACGGTGATAGGCCATTACTGTATCATACAAAAAGGCTAAATGACTAGCAAAACATTGCAATGACTATGCAGAACAATGGAATTGTTTTCTTGCAGGATTTTTATAACTTTCAGTAGAGGTGAGTTTCAGTTCAGATTCTGTATTGAGTAGTGTGGAAGGCAGAAGACTTTATAAATGAAAGTGTTGGTGCATCAGTCATATGCACTTAACTGGGAATATTGCTTATGCTAAACCCTTCCAAAGGAAAAATGGCTGGATAATGCAGGAAGTTTTTTCATGATCAAGTGGGTAGTTAGAGTTTTAGTGAACAAGTAGTTGGTAGATATGTGAAGGCTTTTTGTTTGGTTGGTTTTGAGAATATGGTCTTGCAATTAAATACATTATTAACCCAGAAAATTATGATTTTAAGATATTGTTCTTAAACTTCAAAATATTGTTTTCTTTCCTTCTAGGACTTCATGTTTTCCCCACATTTGTAATATATGAACTCACAGTCTTGTTATTCCTTACGTTGTCTGTGGTCATAATGAAGGTAATTTATTTTACTCTTTTTTAAAATCTTTTTAATCTAAATAATCTTTGTGCTGCATGCCCTAAAGAAAATTCTATGCAAGAACTGCACATCTGATAGATCAGATGTTATCTGTAAATCTGTATTTGGAGGAATCTTTCTGATTAGAATACAGTTTGATACAATATTCTTAGGTATCAAAAAAAAGTACTGTATTTAATGTTAAAAGTGAGCGATGATGGTGAATCATCTGTTTATCTAGCTTGGGATTTGTGACAGTTCTCAAGTGTTTTTATTATAATAAATAAGATACTACTCTTTACTGTTCAATGTACATTTGTCTCTTTTGACATTAATACAGAAGACACATTTAGAAGTCCATTATTTTATGTTATGTCCAGCATTACTGTATTTGATGCTATATATCTTACAAAGTTTGTACTGTTTTATCTCTTGCACCTTTTTTTATTTAAACAAACAAAACAAAACCCCCAAGAACTACAAAATCCCCTATTTTTAAAGTTTGTCTTGGCAGTGCTTGTCCTTTCTCTGATTCTTCCAAAGACGAGCCAGTATATCAAGTGGATTGTCTCGGCAGGACTGGCACAAGTCAGTGAATTCTCTTTTGTTCTGGGAAGTAGAGCACGCAGAGCTGGGATCATATCTCGGGAGGTAAGCTGTTCTATAGTTATTAACTTAATAATTTGCACCTGAATAACTTACCCGGTAATACAAAATCCTGATATTTGAAATACCAATACACTCCAATTTTATACCATCTCTCAATTGTTAACAAATAGAATCAACCCATACAAGGGGATACTTGGATGTCCCTGACAGGGTTCTTAGTGCTGTTTTTAATGTGTTCCATATTGTACTTTAGTATTTTAAATAGCTTAGTTATAAATGCTTTACCTTAACTGCTCTCACTTAAAACTTCTTTATTACCTGAGCAGTGAGTTGTAAGATAGCACCTGAGTCACTAAGACTGAGAAGCTTTTGCTTTTAAATCTCAATGTAGCTATAGGACAAGGTATAGGAGTATAGGATATATAGAGAGTATATGATTTGAAGAAGGAAATACCAGCAAATAAGAACTAGAGAGCAGATATCATGTGGAAATTGCCTTAACATTTAAACAAGCAAATAGTTTTACCTGCAAAGCTTGTTCATTTTAGATCCTCTGTGGAAGAAACAACCAGTGTTTTCAGTAGTCATTAGAAGAATCCCCAGGACAGAAGCCTTAAATTTAGTTCTAGATCGAAGCTGTGAGAATGTTATTTTGTTTTGAAGATGAAGTCTGCTTTGTGAAATTAGTAAATTATGGCTACAGAGATGCAACAACTGACCTCACTTTCTAGTGCTAGCTGCTTTGTCTTCTGTGCTTCTGCTCACAAAAAACACTCTGCTGGCGCTCCGAGCTTTTCATTGTGTGAGCAAGTGGGCTGTATAATGCTGGAACCAATTGCAAATAAAGCATGTGTGAAAAACTTACATAGTGCTGTTCACTTGTAGGTAAAGGTGATTAATTTTCATGTTCACTCCTGCATATAATTAGGAATTATAAATATTGCATGTTTGCATAGAATTTCAAGATCTCTTTATGTGATCACAGAACCAGTTTAGGGGCCCACCCACTGAGCTTGAAGGCTTTTAGGCTTTCTTTTTCTTCTGCTCTCGCATGATTATCTGCTGTAGAGGTTTATATAGCTCTGAAATTTCCTAAAGTAATTCTTCTGCTTGAGACCTCAAAACTACTTCCTGACACTGTTTTTAAAGACTCGTTCAGACTATATAGTTAAGATTTTTTTTTTTTTGGAAGATGTGCAGTATGACTTAAGGGGATTTTTGTTTGCTCTTTTCAGTGTAGAAGAGTAGTGAACTTTGCTATTATATCACTAAACTAGAATAGTTTGGGTAGTGGTGGAGGTTTTTTAATTGTTGTTGGGGTTTTTTTTGTTTTAAAAATTAAGTGGTATTTGGCCTTCAATTTTTTAGCAAATATTGAGCTTTCAAAACTGATCTCTTAACTATACCTATGAACCATTGTTTTTCTGTAAGTCATGATGGTGTTTTTGTAATTGTATATTCAAGCCAGGTAAACGGGTAATTAAGATGATTTGAGCATGCACTTATTTGCTTTTGTAGCAATATGCAAAATTGGTTAGGAACACAGGTGAAGTCTCTTGAAAATACTGTCTAGAAGAGTCTGATCTCCTCAGACTTCTAGTCACTTCTTAGTACTACCATGTAACCAAGAGAAGTAATGGCTTTTATTTGCCTTTTGCAGGTCTATCTGCTTATTCTGAGTGTGACTACTCTAAGCCTTTTACTTGCCCCTGCCCTGTGGAGAGCTGCGATTATGAAATGTGTTCCGAGACCTGAAAGACGCTCAAGTACTTGATTAGGATTTGCACATATAGAAGAATGTCTTCTTTCAAGAATATCTTTGTTGCTCATTGTATTTCTATGCACTTGGAAAACTAGACATTTTGAATAGTCAGTTCTCTTAGCGAGCACTTGGTCATGAGCCTTATACTGACCTTCAAACAAAACAAAATTCAACACTAAAAAATAATTGTCATTTGAATTGCACACCTTTTACAAAATTTACTTCTCTCTGACAGATTGAAATCCGCCAGAATATTTGTTTCTGATCCAATCTATTATTCAGATCATAAATTATTTTTTTAAAATATAGCATCATGCAAACTGTGTTTATTTTTTTGCCTGAATGTGCCTTTTAATTTTCATCCTATTAATACTGGTTCATCACCAGATTTTGTTTAAAAAGAAAAAAATATATATTATGGTGCCTATGGTATCTTCTTTTACTAAATGACTTGAGTCATTTTCATGTTTAAGAGTTTAATATAGCAGCATAAAATTAATTACAAAACAAATTTCTAATGGTGAGTAAAAGAGTAGTCATCTACATAGAGAAAAGATTTAACTGTTTAGCATCAGTTCCAAGCAGTCAATTATGTATTCCAAATGATGCAGCCAGTACTGTATGATATTTTACTCCAAATTTCAGCATATAATGTATTTTCTTACAGTGGTAAATTTTGTGTTAGCTCTTGTATTTATTTACATACTTGAACTAAAAGTTGACAGTAAGAAAGGGCATCACTTACGTTTGCAGACTGACACTTGTCACCCATTCTTGTTGCTAACTTCTATTATGGTAATGGTTTACAGGGTTTTTTCTGTTGTTTTAAATTAAAAATAAATGTAGTAAATGCTGGGAAGTCTTAATTTTAAGCAGATGTGGAAAATGTCACTTTTATAACTTTGGAGGTTGGATGTTATTTGACACTACTAGATTTGAAATTAAGTAAATTAATTTGCAGAAAATTAGAAATGGCAGGCTAGATGTGTATTTGCAACTCCACAACTTTATAAGTTGCATTTTCATTGAATAAATTGTTAGTCTTTTTAAAATACCACAATACTTTAGAAAATGGTGTTTTTAATGTGATCTTAAATGTAAGTGGTTTTTCTTTATAACATTGTATGTAGTGACAAGCCTTGTAAAAGCCCATTCTTTAAGTATCATAGAGAAAGTTTACTCACAGGCTATAGTCTACTCTGACAAATCATTTAAGAATCATCTTGAGGTTTATCTGCTAAAACCAATACTATTTAAGATGTGTTAGCACTTTACATCAGTATTGTAGTGTCATCTGAAATAACCACAAAATGGTTAGAAAAGTGCATGTTCCACAGGTTTCAATTGCCAATTAAAATGAAAACTGTCCTCCAAGGAGCAAAACAAAGCTTTGGATGGATTTGTGTGCTTAGCATCTCATTCCTCTACCTGACAGCAGCCTCAGTTTCCTCCTGTGTTTTCTGCTGGACTTGTCAAAATGCAGCTTGGACTAGACTGGAGCATGTACGAGCTACTAGGACACATCAGAGTTCATCATATTTGAGTTCTTGCTCACTGTATTTAGAGCTTTCTCTCCAGGCACTGATGCTTCACAAAGTATGGCAATTCCACCTCTTCTTGAATTGTTTCAAAAGTTATTGCAGTTACAACAGTGCAAATGCAGAGGAGAAGCTGCCCTATAAATAAAATACATGTTTTTCATAAAATGAATTAGTAACAGAAAAGAAACCTGAAACTGGTTTGTTGGTGTATTTCAGTATTTTGGAGAACACATTCAAAACCATCTACATTTATTCAGTCTACACTTTTTCAGGTGCCTCACTAACATAATTTGTTTCTTAACTGTTCTAGGGAGAGAAATCTTAATCTGCTGACCTAGCTCATAATTTCTGTTTGAAATACAAGCATCTCTCCTGAATGCTTCATTTTGGCTTTGAAAGATACCTATTTCACATGTAGTTTATTGCCTGTTTCAGGGATGAAAAGAAGTATCTGTGGTAAGTCAAAGTAGAGACCTCCATTTTGTCACTTAATTAGCATGTGAAATGATTATACAAAGTATTACAAGTATATACAATGTAACTTTGATGAGTAAACCTTTTCTCTAAATAAATTGCTCTGGGTAGTTGTAATTCTCTAGAAAACTCCAGCTAGGAGACTAGGAGATACTGATTCGTGTCTCTTAAAAGAAAGAAAATCTTCTCCTGATTACTTTTTGAAATAGTTGGGTGAAGAGTCCATGTCCAAAAAAGAAAGCGACCATCTAGATACCTCACTGATTGCTTCATCTCTCTCAGTTCTTTCCCAAATAATTATTCAGTTATGACTTGGCTAGGCCTTAGGAGAACTGGGGAAAGAGAAACAGGAGCCTCATGTGAGTATCAGTGTTCTGTGCCTTTTTGTTGACATAGACTTGGATTGCGTGGTTGAATATTAGATGCAAGTGCAAATTGCTGATCTTAATGGACATATGGTAAGTTTGTTTACAATCAGATGTTTGAGATTGTCTCATGGAAATCTGGAGGTATATTGAGAATATAAATGTTTCCTGAAATGCAAATAATGGCTCCATGTCCAAATGAGGTAGTCTCATGATACAATCTTAGGACAGAAGCAACAGACCTTATTCCTGAATGATTACTTATGCCTATATGGAAAATGAGGAGAAGATTAGATAACTGACCCACTTAATATAATTGCAGCTTTTCAGAAACCTTATGCTTGTACTGTGGTATATTCTCTTTCTGTGTCAAGTAGATAAAATTAAAGTGGAGATCCAGAAGCCTTGAAAGGAAAAGCTATGGATTTTATAAAAGTTTCTTGAACAGGAGGTCTTTTCTTGAAATTTTTGTTTCCATTTGTTGGACTGTGATTCTATCTCATTCATTTAGCTAACAATCAGCATTCTTTGAACGCAGACAAGCTGATACAGAGAAGAAACGTCGTAAGTGATGAGAGGTTATTTCTATGGCAAAGCTGAGCTTAAGGAAGTGAAAAAGAAGGGTCATCTTTGTGCTTGACTTGCAACTAGTTCATCGTATCTTTTTTGTTGTTTTTGTTTGTTTTTTGTTTTATTGACTTGTTTTGGATGCAGATGTAACTGTTTGCTTGTCTTGCATGGTTTTTGGAAAATTTGAGTTCATGTGTGTTATCCCTTAATTGCTACCCTTGGCCATTGTTCCCTGTGAAGAGAAAGGAACAAAAGCCATTTTAAAGCTGGTAGTGTGGGCTGTGTTTATATTGTCAGCCCTTTTCCTGTTCCTGGGGTCAGATTGGTATATATGGACCTACACTGAAGTTGTCTCAGGGAATGTTTAGGTCAGGTATTAGAAAAAGGTTCTTCACTCTGCCTGGCAGTTCAAGAAGCGTTTGGACAATACTCTCAGGTACGTGGTGTGACTCTTGGGGATGGTCCTGTGCGGTGCCAGGAGTTGGACTCAATGATCTTTGTGGGTCCCTTCCAACTCGGCATATTCTGTGGTGTCTGTGGTTTATTCTATATAGAGCAGGTGGCTTCCATTCTTCAGTAGGAAGGTATCTCACGAGAGCTGTGAGGTGGGTTCTTGCAACTGTAACTAATGCGGATCTAGAATGGCTCAAGGAGTGTGTTCATAGTGGCCAAGTCCATGGGGCTATGTAGCCTTTAAAAAGCCTAAGAATTCATATTTGCAATATTTCTCAAATATGAGGAGAAAGCATTCTCACAATGCCATGTATTTCAGTTGTTTTACAGTTGGACATCCTCAGCTTTGCAGGCTGAGAGGCATGGAGGGTGTCTGGCGTGAGAGAATAGTGCTGTATGGTGATGTTCGATGGAGGGGGTGAGAAACCTAGTGTGGTCTTGCTGCCTGTTGGAATGAACCCAGGAATAATCTAACCACAAAAGCACTCATGGGGTTTGTCTAGGGAAGGAATCTGTAGTTCTGCCCTGTAACCAATCATGGCAGTGTTCCAGCATGTGGTTGGTGCCAAAGGTGGAGGAAACGGGATCCCCGAGTGACAGGAGGCAAAGCTACCCTAAGAGCATTACTATTTTGCGGGAAATGCAATAGGTTGTAAGGAACAGCAAGTACCAGACATCCACTGTTGATGACAACGAGGGAGCCAACAAAACTAGTGAAGGAAGAAGGAAGAGCAGCAAGATGTCCCAAGGGCTGGGAGATATGTGGCTCCACCCCACCCCAAAGGAAACAAAAGGCATGCCTCTACCAGCTTCACCAGGGGGCAGGTAGCCCAAGAGGTGTGCTCCTTGGGTTCTCCCAGCGCCTCTGTTGAGTAATTATCACTGCTGGGTGGGACTTACTGACAGTTTAAGGACAGTGGAGACTAGGAAAATGTCCCGATTGCTGGAGAAAACAAACTGTACAATGGTGTGACCAGAGTGGCATAGGGACAATTGATTCTGCCTTCTGGGACTAAACCTAGATCAGGGAATGGTAACACTTTCAAAATCATGGTACCAAGCTGTATTTGTTATTTCCTAAAATAGAGCAGAAATTTGATAATTGGCAGATGCTACCTCCCAACGAGGCCAGATGCTGACAAGCTTGTCAGCTGGTACTAGGTCTTTAATTAAGTCAAGAGCTTGCACAGATCGCTCTGTTCAGATTGCAAGGCTTCCAGTTCTGAGGCATGAAGGTCAAAATATGTTCATGTGCATGTCCTCTGGCATCTGTTGCAGGTTTCTGTCTGTAGACTAGGTGACCTCTTGAAATAATTTCCTAGTGCCTATCACGCAGTTCTGCCACACTGATGCTGTTTAAGGTTATGATCTGTTCTCCTTTTGAAGCACACTTAAAAGGGGGAGGCACCCCACAGAAAACAGTTGTGAACTGGAATAGCCTTCCACCACTACAAACACAAAAGAAGTGCTAAAGCTCCAAAATGCCTGAGGAAGGTGTGCTTGGAGATAAGAGAAATGCTTAACGTTTTCCCATTGGTACAAATACTTCAAATCAGTTGTGAACAACTCACTGCTAAAGAAAAAAACACTACCTGGGAGCTGGGCATGCTTGGGCAGTTAGTAATGTATCAAAATAAATGCTAGCAAACCAGGACACCTCCCCCCCGCCTTGTTTATGCTTGTTCAGTTGTCTTTCAAGTTTTTTCCTACAAGAATTAATGTAAAAAAGGGGGAGGGGGGTCAGAACTGGAGATATATAGAAATTTTAAATCCACAGACACAGTGTACATGGTCTGGATGGTGGAGAATGGCACTATCAACTGGAGATGTCTCTTAGGGAGCATTTTTTTCTGCAGCTGGCTTAGGGTGCTTCATGTTTTTTTGTGTATGAAAGTTCTTGCTGCTTTCTGAAAAGTTAGAAACAGTTACAGACACGTTATCACCTTCTTTCTTTGGTGTCCACTGCTGTCAAGCTTAGTCAAGAGGAATGAAGAAATGGGGTAATAATGAACCCATTAGCAGCAAGTGGGGGCTACTGTTAATGAAAAACTTCAAAGATTGCCATTTATCAAGAAAATGAAGGTAGTGTTTCATTATTATTGTAAAACACAGCTATTAAATGTCTTTTGAAAAAAGGGTAAAGTATAAAAGTAACTGTGAATCTAGTCAACTGATGAAATGTATCTTCTCTAGCATTTGTGCTAGATTAGTCTGCTGTTTCTGTGCTGTGTTGGTTGTGTCTTCTATCCCCAACTAGTTGTCTTTCCCAGGAAGCAGCGTAATTTTAAAGAAAGAACGGGCTTGTTACTTCCTGCTCCCCTGCTTGCATTATGAGCAACCTCGTTCCGTGCAGGCTCGGATTGCGTGCAGGAGCGTGCACAGCTCCCTCCCATCCGACAGCCTTGCATCAACCCTGCAAGCAACGCGGCTTTTGAGCTTTCCTTGCTTTCCCACACTTTTCACCATGACAGCCCTGCCTTTGTAGCCCCCCGCTAGGCATGCTGCAGGCTTTCCTTGCCAAAACTTACAGGAGACTGATGTAATTACATCACACAGCCCTTGCTAAGATGCCCTGTTCCTGCGGCTGTCACTGCACACAGAGGCTGCACAGCCTGGAGGTGCCTCAGTCTTTGGCGCGGGTCCGGCCCTACTTCAAGGCTGAGACCGTGCAGCCGCCCGCAGGAAAGCCTTCGCATGAACTACCACAAAATCCCTAATTTTAGCAGCGATCGCTGTGACCGAAACTTCGCTCGAGTAACGGCCGGGCAAGGGCGCGACGAGGAAGCACCGGCGGCAGCAGCAGGATGTTGTGGCAAC
>WBMV01004905.1:0-82300 GCA_013396655.1 Campylorhamphus procurvoides | reverse complement strand
CTGGGGCCTACTTGTGCCTGCTGCTGGAAATGGGGGTGGGGAGCAGGAGGAGGAGGAGGAGGCCGTGCTCGCTGCCCGCGCCCGGCGCTGGAAGCGGCGCAGCTGGACAGGGACCGGCCCCGCGTGGGATCGGGATCGGGCACGGGCCGGGGGAAGGGATCCGCCGGCCACACGTGAGCGTGGGGATCACCGCATGGAAAGGTGATGAAGGGAAACTTTTACCTTTTAAGAAACGTGCTTTTCCAAAAAGAAAAACCTAAATTGCACTTGGTAGTAGTGATTAATTTCAACGGTAAAAACTTTCCCTCCTCTCATTTTTTTACAGCTGATGCTGTCTCTGCTTGCTTTCTAGAAAATAGCATTGTCCCCGTGTCCTGCAGCCGTCAAGATTTTAAGAGGACTGGTTTCTAGTCTTTGGTAACATGGCAAAAGATGTAAGTATATTTGTAGCACATCAAGCTCATGGAATGTTTTCATTAACAAAAGCCAAAGGGGGTTATGCTTTATAGTAGCTGGTATTAAAGAATATATATCTATACAGAACTTCATCTGTATTGCACATCAAGCTTAGGGTGTGTTTTCATGTAGACATAACAGCATATACGAGCTTCAGGTCTGCAGCCATTTATTCAGAGTAATTAGTCCTAAGAATTCATTATCCTTGTAACAGCACTTCGGCTATTGTTATTGTGTGTATTCATATTGAATATTAAAACAGTACAGGTTTGGATTTAAAAAAAACAGGAAATATTGTTCAGATGACAGGGTTGTCATTGACTACTGTTGTCAACTAGCGTTGCCTTTCTTGTGTTCAAGGAGGCATTTTATGTTCAAGGGAGTGAAGACGGTTCAGTCTCCATATGTGTTCACTGTTGATCTCTGTTTACCAAAAGATGCTCGTAAGCGTCTGCAGAAACAGGCTTTAGGAGCTTTCAGCATAGACTTCCATTCCCATTTGCGTTAAGGTTAGTGGCTTTGATTCTGTGGCCTGCCCCTGAAGCATGTTTGCTCTTTACCCATTCCAGTACTTACAAAAAAAAATTAGTGTGTTCTGCCTTTAAGATGTCAGTCGTTGTCAATACCCAATATAATTGGGTTTTCACATTTTCTTCTTGAAAATAAGATACTACTGTGTGTTCAAATTAGAATATATCTCCCCTTCAAAAAAACCCCCAAAAAACCAAAAACCCACCACCAAAACAAAACCAAACAAACCCCAAAACAGCAGCATATTAGTGAAGGAAAAGTGATATAACTCATTTCTTAAAGAGCAGGTTGCAATCTAATGTGGATTGCTGTAGCTTTCAAATAGCAAGAATTTCCATGAAAGAGGAATTGGTTTAAAAGTCAATCTTGTACGGAATTTTAGTAGCTCAACTGAAAAACATCTTAATGTGCGAAGAAGCAACCAGAAATACGTAGTCACTCAAAGCTTGCCTGGAAGAGATAAGGGTGGCCAAGTACCTTACAGATAAGAGTTCAGGGAACGATAGGCCATATAAGCGGGAAGAAAATGAAAGAGGAGTGTTAAGACTAGAAGATGAAATTGAAACAGTTCAAAGTCATTGTGATACCGAAGTACATTTGTTTAATATTAGCTTTTGGGAGAGATACCAAGTAAGTGAAGAAGTGCTAGCACCTGGAAATACATGGGAATATCCTAGAAGGTCTAGGGGAGCGGAATGACGATAAGACATTTAAGAGCAAACCTCATTTTTGGAAGATCTAGTGTATTCTAGAAAAGAGAGTAGTTAAAGGAGCAATAACAGAATAACATACACTATAATAAACTGCAGAAATTGAAGAAGATGTTACAGATAGGAAAAGAAATTGCTTTCAGTATCTTTATTGCAAGAATTAATAAGCTGAATTTGGAAAAATGAAAATGTAGGTCAAGTTTTGGGTAAAATTTTAAGTATACCTGAGCACTGGAACAGCTGAGGTAGCTAGAAAGCCATGAAATCTTAACTGAATATTGTCTAACCTGTTCTTAAAAACCTCTAGACGTATTTAATCCTGCCTCAGGGAAGAAAGATGAACTGCTTACCTTTTTGCAGACTGTTGCATACCCACCATTACATGATGTCTAAAACGTGTAGTGAATGCTGGGAAATTTTAAATTTCCAGGTCTGATTATGGACCCTGTTAGTTTTGGTTTAATACTATAAAATAGAGATGCTAATGGGAATAACACTTGTTTTGATTTTCAGGGAGTAAGAGTTCTCCTATTTTTTTGTTCAAAATGCAAGTTCTGCTCCAAGCAGAATAATGGAATTAAGCACAACAGGGACAGTATCACTAAATTTATGTGCACTGAGTCTTTGAAAACCTGTGTTGCTGTAAATTTAAACATTCTGACATGGAAATATTGCTCTGATTAATGTCTTGTGGTTCTGCCATGTCACCTATCAAGTGTCTGAGATGTAATGGTGAAGAAGATGGCATAGTTGATGAATGTCTCCGCCCCTTCCTTCCCTTTTTCTCAGCACGGCTGAGATGTCTAAACTGTGGGAAGAAGGGCTGTGCTGCTACAGACTTGAGTCTGGGCTTCAGGATGGCATTTTCATGGCCAGAGATGCCTCGGTGTGCTCCAGCCTGGGAGTGCAGGCGTGCTGTGCATCCCACTGCTGTTCTGTGCCACTGGGGCCGACGTGCGCTGCCATGAGAGCGGAGCAGGGAGCCCTGCAGAAGGGAAAGGTGTGGGGACAGGGCACCACCACACAACATGCTCCTGCTTCACCCTTTTTCCTGCCTGCTGCAGGAGAGCACTGTTCCGTTTGATTCTCCCTCCCAGTTTTGAGACCTCTTTATGAAAACTGTATTCTGATGAGATCTATTAGAAAAGTTAAATACTTGCAAAAGTTTGCAGACTGAGACTTTACTGTATAATGCAAAAAATGGAGAGCACGGTGGAGAGTACCAGCAAACTCAAGGAAATGGTTTCATAAAGGATTAAATAATTACAAAAGTACTGATCAGAGAAGCTGGCAAAATAATGCTTATGAGCTATTTGACCCAAGTCTAAATCCTACAGCGTATTACTTTGAGATGTATCTTTCTAATGTTTTCAGAGTACATAATCAGAAAATAAGCAACAAAGCATTGAGTTTTTATTTTTTTTCCCTGAAATACTTCAGTTTCCTTGGCAGTAGTCAGGAAGCTGTGAAGGGGGGCAAAAAAGATAGATTCATATGTAGCACCTTAATTTAGAGCCTGTGGGTGGAGTTTAAAATCACATGTTATAGCTGGATAAGTTGAAAAATAATACTGGAAAAAGTGAAATATTAAAGTATCTGTGGATGTATCAATTTGTGTTTTGGATTGGGGATCTAGAATGCAGTAAAAGTAAAGAGGGGAAAAGAGGAGCACTCATTTTCCAGTATGATCTGGGAATAAGATTGAGCACAGCCATTTTTGAGTTTATGTAAATGAGCACTGTGTGGAGCTGAGAAGCAATTCTAATAGAATTAGGCAGATGTGGTATATCACATTCAATTCAGGAGATCTTAATTCCTGGAAAAACTTTACTTTTTTTGCAATTTAAAGAAACAATGAAAAAACCCACGCGTGGACAGGAGAACACCAGTTGCCATATCTCAAGGATTTGTGTATCTTGCGAGTGGGATCATTGCATTTCCTCTCAGAGTCTGATTGACAGGGTGAATTCAGTAGAGTTGGGTATAGATTGACATCTCCCTTTGCACTGTGTGGGAAATTCCTTGGTCGTTGCATACAGGCAACCTTCAGAAACTTAAGCTTAGTCAGAATTCCTTTTTCTGGTTAATCAGTGTCATTCTCTTAAGAATTTGCTGTATCTACTGTCAGCTCTTCCTCTGCTCAGAAACATGGCACCTGCTGGGCAGGATCTGAAAGAGCCAAATGTACACACTGAGGTCCTCAGCTAACTTGAGCTGCTCACTGGACTTTTGGGATTAATAGTTGGGCAGGAAAAGCCGTTCCTTAGGTGAAATGGTGACTTGTCCATTCTTGGCATCCTTGAAATTAGGCAGGATGTAGCATCAAATGAAGGAGTAGGAATTACTGTAGCAAGAGAGTAAACTTGATGACCTTTTTTTCCCCAAATTGTAGTATAAGACTAAGGACTACCTGTTGGCCACTTTTATTCAGTTACATGTTGAGAATTATCTGTAAATTAAGGTGATAAATTTTAGCATCAATAGTTAATATACCTTCACTACTAAATTAGTTTCTGTGGCATGGCTGAAGATCCAACCTGTGGTGATCCTATTTCTCCTCTCAGTTACTTCTGTCACGGGTAAACTGTTGATGCCACTCAAGTAGCTGTAAGGAGAGAGAAGCTTGTGGACCTTTTCTTGAAGACCCAGTATTCCATAGGAGAGAGGAGCATGAGCAGTGGGGTTTATTTTCTGCCAAATTTCCATACTCTTAATGCAACAACTTGCAGGAACTGGATCTATTACTGGGAGTAGTCTAATGCATGGTGTTACAGTGAGTATTGAGGAGAAAGAAGCTAGACAAAAGGAATGAGTATGATTCTTCTGATCTCAAAAATTTTATGTAAATGAGGCATTTTTACCTAGTAGCTGCTGTTAACGATTGTTTCAGTTGTTCACTGTCCTTGCATGGACTCTTTGAAGTAATTAAAAAAATAAATTGTACTCAAACAACATGGCATTGAAAACTAATTTCAGAAACTTTTTGAACTGACAAACCAATGCTAGCCTTCAGAATTTCTCACAGACTAAAATACCCTTCATGAGAGCTGTTCTTGAGTTACTGTCTCATAGGTTGCTGGCAATGGTGTTGGCTTTGGAACTGCTTGTTCTAAAATTAGAATGTTTATTTTTAAAATTTATATTGTCATCTTTTGCCTGAATTACTCTATTACTTTTGGGGATTTTTCTCTTGATCCCTAGTTTGTATAAAAATTGTATCTCTTTAGTTTTTTATGGTGCTTTTATGAATCTTACTGAGTACCAGCTATGGCCCATGTATCCAACTTTGCAAAGGAAACCCTGTGCACGTGTAAATATGAGGACATCCTATGAGAAATTTTGTCTGCACAAAGTTTAACACCTGATCTAACTTTATAATTGAAGAGCTCTAGAGTTGAGGAATTAACACTGAGGGGGTTTTTTAAGTGAGAATTCAGAATACGTTCAGGCATGTAATTTAATCCAGTGAATTATTTCACAGTATTAATAATATTTTGCTCAAAGAATATTTTTTAAAAACCCACAGCAAACTGATTTCTTAGCATACCTTTACTGGATAGGTTAGTAGGTCTACTATATTTGTGGAAAGTAGTAGATTTGTGCTTCTGTATTTACTAATTTTGCCAGAATACAACAAAAGTTGTAGTTTTTAATAGCCTTCATTATGTGCCTCTGCATCAGTCTTGAGCGTGTCTGAAAAAGTTACATTTGGGATGGATTAAAAAGAAATAACCTAATGAAAGTTGGAAAAATACTTACTTTAGACTCCTTTTGCATGATGCACTTTCAATCCCTAGAAAGTATTGAAAAGTCTTCAAAACATTTTTCAGACTATTCTTAAAATATCCACATGCATTTCTTTTATGTTTATTTTTAGTTATGTACTGGGAATTTCAGTGAGGCAGACTAGAGCAGTAAAGTCTTGGAGGAAACTCAAGTGGTCATGCACTTTTCTTGGTATCATTTTAGTTCAGTGACTTCTCAGTAGCTTGATCTATTTGCCTGCAGTTCTAACTGTTCAGAAGTTTGCAAACTGAAGATAAAATAACATGAAATTAGGTCATCTAAAAAGGCATCTTTGAGATTTAGAATGATATTTTTTTTTAATGCGCTTTTTCAAAGAAAGCAAAAGGAGAGTGATCTTCAAGCTCTCCTTTCTACATTCCAGGTACACAATCAGAGCTCCCCTTCTTTTTCCTGTGTTGGTTTGTATTGTAAAGTCAGGAAACATCAACTCAGAAGTCTTCTGTCACTTCACCATTTTTTTGTATAAATAAAACTTTTTCTCGTAGCGTTTAAGTGTTAAACATGTAATGGCAGTAGATCTATATAGGTGCCTACTGGTATTTTACCGAGTAGCTGCACTGTCCTGACACCATGCTTAACAAAAATACAGCTTGTAAAAGTTAAGCTATGCTAGGGATCACCTGGTTTAATGTTTGTATTTGCTTGCCTGGGTATCTATTAATGGAGATTTATTATAGCTAATTAGAAGTGGGAGAGAGACTGGGCTGATCTTTGCTAAATGTTCTCTATGTTGAAGTAGTTCTCAGATAGCAGACTTGATTTTAAAGATTATCAATGGTCCATATTCCCCAGAAATATTTCTGGCTTGTGTTACATTGTGTTTGCTAAGGGTTTCAGTATTGCATTAATGGTTACACAGACTTGCTTGAAAATTATGCTGTGGGCCACTGTAGCCTTACAGTTAGTTCACTGATAGGGAGATCAGTGGAAGGGGTCCTGTTTAATGTTACTGGTTTGTTTCGGCTGTGGTTCAGATGCTGCTGAACAAGCTCTGTAAAGCTTTGGTTTGGCTGGAAAAATAAGAGTCTGTTAAGGTCAAATCTAGAACAGTTGCAGAAGCTAGTTGTGGAGGTGGCCACTGCTGGTACCTCTGCATATGGGTATTTAGTCTAGGAGGATACAAGTGATTTTTATTTTCTGATCAGTGTATGTGGTAGAAGTGGTAAACAAGTGCTTTGGTGTCATATTCACCGCTAGGAATCTTATATTCGATTTTGCTTAGTTCTTACTGCTTCACAGTTAGTTTTGGGGACTTCAGCTTTAAATTTTGCAAGGATTGTATCACTTGAGCAGTTGAATTACTCTAAGAAACAACACTGTGTAATGACTGTAAGTCTTGAGGTATTTTTGATCTTTTGACTGCTAAGATAGGACCATTGTTTGACTCGTCTTCAGAATGAGTTCCTAATTTACTTTTTGCTGAATTCTAGATGTGTTGCTCTTTTCAGAAAGACCGGCCAAGAAAGCTAAAGGTCTTGACATACTCTGCAATAAAGGAGACCCCAGGTATCATTTTGTGTTACTCAGCATCCAACTTAACTGCAGTGTCAGCAGAGCCTGTATTCAGATGAAGGTGTAACTGAGCTACTAACCTGTATTTAGCTGTTTACCTTCACAATCCTGTGATATCCAGATCTTTATTATCTAGTGCTTACTTAAGGTGCTAAAAATTCAGATACACTTTTTGGTAAGCTCATTTGTGTGGTGTAGCTCTTTGCTAAGTGGTTGACAGACACATTGATCTTGAAGATGCTGCCATGAACTGATGATGTGGTATGGTGAAATCTGTTTCAGAAAAAGGCTCCTGAGACACAGTGAATTGATGCCTCTGTGGATTTTGAAGGATAGGACTCCTATAACTCCTATAGTTTTTATATTATTTATACAGTAAACAATAGTTCTCACTGACTGAATTTGGAAAATGAAATTCAAATGTTTTTAATTTAAAAATTTCATTTTGCTTTTCTACAGTCCCCCCCTGCTTGATATCTTGATTGCCTTTTAATTTTTGCAAAAAATGAATTGTATGTCCCATAAAAATGGTCTTATGCAGTTGCATAGTAATTCATTCCTGGAACATGTTTGCGGTTCTCTGCATGAGTTGAGAATCCAATGGGAAAAGTAGTTTATTATCATCTTGTTAAAAATGACATTTGCTTACGGATAGGAGTGAAAGAAGAATAAAGGTTGTTTAAGCAGCCTTAAAATAAGGTTGCTTATGTCTGATTGTAGGCTGTTCTCAGTCTTGCAGGCATGCTAATACTCTGTTGCTTCTTGATACTGAAATAAAGGTGAAAAGGAACCCTGCATTGTCAGTGAAATGGCTCATAGTAAGATTGTATGGCATAGGCCTTTACATTTATTGCCTTTAAAATGTGTAGGGGTTATCGTTCTGTGTGGATCAAGTTTTGTGCAGTTTGCACAAGATGGGTGGTTGTTTGCTAGCACGCCTTGCAAATGCCTGTAGACAGAGGAAGCATCCTTCTGATCACAGAACTGTGGAATTGTTAAGGTTGGAAAAGACCTCTAAGATCATAAAGTTCAACTGACAACCCAGCAGCACCAAGTGCCTTTGACAAGCTCTGGCTGGAAATACTTTTCCTTCCCAATTTCTCCATTTTCTGATTCTGTCTTGACTAGTTCTTTCACAATTCATTTTGAACTTTTCAGTCCAAGTCCCAGTTTATTTTCCCTTTCAGTAATGGTTTAGGTTGTATTTGTTTTCCAACTTTTGATGTTCTTCCCTTCTTCTCACAGGATTTGATCTCTTCATTCTGTTGAAACTCTCTCTTAGGTTCTTGGCAGTTGTATTTCCTGTATCTTTTCAGTGTCTCAGTTTCTCTACCTCAGTTCTTAATACTGCCATCATCCATCCAATTTTGTAGCTCACTTTTTGTCTCTTTCCCTGCCAGTCCCACAACTGTTTTTTCACCTGTTCTGCTCTGACTCCCATTCTTTAACCATCATTGTGTATTTGGCACCCACATCTCCTGTCAAACACAGTTCTGAGCCTCAATCTAATGGTCTTAGTCTGGTAGAAAAGGTATTTCTGTGGCACAAAGTACCCTTCTCTTCCCCATATTTACTTAGAGTAGTGGGGGAGACTTTCAGGTTAAATCTGATATACACAGCACATATACTTGTTTAGTCTCATCTTCATCCAAGTTCACCTTGTATATCTTCTGTTTAGTTTAAAGGTCTACTGAGTAATTTTATAGCAATTTTTATTAAGAGATTGAGTTGCAAGGCTGGGAAGCTGTGAAAGAAATTGTATTTTTGTTGTAAGGCAGTTGATTTTCTGGTGCATAACTTCAGAGACTGTGCAGATATGAGCTTGTTAGTGAGGTACTGCATTACTCTCTGATAGTCTGTCCTAAGGGATTTTTTTAATAACTGAAATTGTCTGCATTTTTAGCAAATTTTGTTTCAGATTAACTTCAATCCCAACAAAAAAAAAATCCCAAATTTACTGATTTTCAGGCTGAGGACACTTGAGCTTTTCAGCTTTTACTTGTAAACAAAACAAAAATAGACTTCCTTATGATTGCTGATGATCTCATTGCAGGGCAAAGCTAATTTCAGTTTAATTTTTGATTTGTTTAGCCCATCAGTTGATTTCTTTTCCTTAGGAGTTCTGAATGATGTGCTGAGACCAAACCTTGCTGATGGTTGGGATTTGTACTCCAGTATAGCTTCCACAGTTCAAATCAGCAGATTTACTAATCTGTCCAATGGACTTTAACCTCCTTTCCTGTGATCTGTGGAAAGATCTTGAATTATTACAGTTTAGATGCTATGTTGGGTGTCCAAAGATACTTTTAAAAATCATGTTTGATTCTGGGGTAAAGTATAAGGGATAAAGGTTATGTCCGTATCTGTAGCCTGTTTAGAATACTAGAGATTTCATTTCATGGAGATGTAACCAACATGTGTCTTTGAAGAGGAAAACTGTGCTCAATTGTAAAGTTGCAAACACTTAATAAGCTTTCAGAGTCAGGTATTAAGAGGATGATGTTATTTCAAGCAGGCCTGGCATCATCATCAAAGGAAGTAACACATGAAAAATGAGAATCATGAGAAGATAAGAAGAAAATACGGAATATGAAAAACATTACAGTGAAAAATAGTAAAAATCAAAATACCTTGTTACAAGTAGCTTGATAGGGCCTGAAGACTGCATTTTCTCATGAAAAAGTAGAATTTCCTTGGTGTCTAAACCCTTCGTGACAGAAGGTTGCCTTTCCAGTGGGGAAAATGCAATACCTATTGCTAGGTGAGGTTTTCCTGGTGGTGGGTTTTGATTTGGTTTGGGCTTTTTTTTGTTTGGTTTTGGTTTTTGGGGGGAGGGGTGTTGGGTGGTGTTTTTTTTGCTGTTTTTTTGTTCTTTGTGAATCTGTGACTATAGTATACCTAATGAGAGCTGTAGTCCCATTCTCCTCCATTTTCTTTCTTTTGGGCACTACGCTATGCAGGCTTCAGAGGAGTAATCCTGGTGCCTCCTCCAAAATAACCTGGCTTGAAAAATAGGCATTTCTGGAAATACACACTGTGAGATCTTTTGGCTAGTATTTCCATTTTAGAACAGACACCAAAATTTTGTATGGGATGGAAGTTTTGCATTTCTGTTTTCTCTACCAAAAGCTTGTATGCAGTGTTAAATTTTGATAACCTTAGAATTAAACAGTGTATCCAGGAGCGTGAAGAGCATACTGAGGCTGAAATAACAGGGTTTTTAATAGAGATCAGTTTTTACTGTGAGTAATAGCAGTTGGGGGTGCTATTTGCTGTGGGATTCATAGTATTCTTTCCAAATAGCTTTCTCAGAGTCTTTGCTGGGCATACTCTTACAAATGAGTTTAATATTTACCAGCCATTTTAACTGCTGGAGCTGAGCCTTTAGTGAGACACTGGAGTGGAAAGGTGGTGTAGCTGTAACTGCTGTGCTCTTCATCACTGTTGTGGTCTCTGAGGGGATTCTTGTTGTTCAGTGATGGCCATTCTCTGATTTTTCCCTATGTGTATTCTCGTGCTGATTAAATTCCATGTTTCCCCCTAATGTTGTCTGTTTTGTCAGTGACTTGCATAATTTCAGTCACACAAAAGCATGGCCCAGGGCACATATCACTAACCTGACCCTTTGTAATGCTGGGTTAGATTATGATTTTTGGACTTGCATGTTTCGGGTAATATTTTTTCACTGTATGTTTTAATTATGTAGAACAAAACTTGAAACTTATGAGATTGATACAGTAGTGGTTGGCAGAGTACTTAAAACAATTGAATAGAAATGCTTATATTGGAAACATTTTAGTTTACAAAAAATTAGAAAATGGAAGGAACCAGTAAGCAATTGATTGCTGAATTGCCTAATTTTCTAATTACTGAAATAACGATTGCAGTAATACCTGAATATCACAGCTTAAATATTTGGTTTTGGAGTATCAGTGTAACTGACATGTGAGCTCATGCAGGTTTGCTTTTGCATATTAAACCAATTTAATAATTCAAAATTATTAAATTCATATGCTTCTTAAAAAAAAGATATTACAGATTAAAATAGACATTTTCTTGGTGGTTTGCTGTTCAAAACCACAATATATTAAATGCTTTTCCTGTCTCATTGATGTCTTTTTTTTTATTGTCACGGAAAAGAGGATTTGCAGGAATTCTGAGTACAAGCCTCCTCTTTCTGCTGTTGAATAGAATCTGAAGTACTTCATTTAAAGAAATTATGACAATGAGACTGCACTTGCTGTGTGGTTTAACACTTTTGTTGCGAAATATAGATAGAGTGGCAGTATAAGGTAACATTTACCCCCAAATCATTCTTCATATATTACATGGGGCTCCAGTGTTTTGGAATGTCATGTCACTATAGAATGGTAGCTCTAGTAACATTTCCGTACACAATACTGATAGCATACTGATGCGTATACCTTTTTCTTTGGAAGTGCCTGATGTAGTCTGTTGCCCTTCTGAATTACGTAGTTAGGTGTAATAAAGAGTTAGGCTTATAAAAAGTTCTGGTGCCAGGGAATAGGGCAGTAGAGCTGTCATTTGTTCAAGTGGACCTTTGAAATCCCTATTTCTGGCAAGATGGAGAACAAGCAGTGTTTACATATTGGAAAGTGCTTGCAGTCTCCTTAAAACTATGCTGTTTTGTTACTTTTGAGGGTGGAAATAGGGGAATGGGAGGACAGAATTGCCACAGGCTCTTCATTCTACTCATCAGTTCTACTGTTTCCTTACTTATGTTTTTTTTGTGACACCAGGTCCTCATTGCTGCCATGCCATTACAGGCCACTGCTCTTTGTGCTTCCCTTAGCAAAATTTCTCTTCTGCTGACTTCCCAGATTGCCCCCAGTGCTCAGTCATGTTAGCTCCCCTTTTTGCCCCCGTTCACTGAGGAGAGAAAGTTTCCTGTTTCTTAAAGTTCTCTGTCTTTCGTAAAAAATGTTCTGAGTCATACACCTGGGTAATAACCAGCACCACAGCATCCTCTAGTGGCTTCCTTAGCTTGCCAGACTTCTGGCAGATCGTAAGTATGGCTCTTCAGGTGCACTTCTAAGGGAGAAGCTTTGCTGCTGACTGGCAGCATCTCACTTGATTCTTGCTCAAAGGTTGTCAGTAGCCTGCACATACCTGCTATGCACAAAATGCAGCTAAGGACTCTTCAGCCTCTTCATACCACATGCTAAGCTATGGTTAAGTGCATGTGTTGACTTTATTGCTGTTGTTTCTGAATGGAAACTGTGTGTCCTGTGTTCATTAATTTTTTTCAGGGCTCTTTGCCTGCAGATACCAAGAAATTGCTGCTCAAGTGTTCTCTATCAAAAAATTAATAGTATTTTAAAAAATAACTTACACTGTGAGCTTTCTCAAAGGCTTGTGATGAGCCTATATACTTGTATATCACTGTATATTTCTTTCAATTAGGCTTTTTATATTCTGATCTCTAAAAAAATAATAATTGAAAAGCTCAAGGTGTTTCTTCTGAATGACTTTTTCTGATTATATAGGCCCACTACTGGTTTCCCTATAATGTTGTTACCTTTTGTGGCAGGTAAATAATACCTGCACAGAGAAAGGTGTGGTCGCAGGTGTCAGTGGTTTAGATGACAGGGGTGTTCAGCTATCTGTTAAAACAGTGCATGTACACTCCCTAGAACAAAATAGCAAAGTGGGTGTAAACTGGGTTTCTGCTTGCTTTTAAATAATAATGGTGTTCATAAAATCAAATCTAAAATTTGACAAATACTATACCACAG
Organism: Campylorhamphus procurvoides; assembly: GCA_013396655.1. Taxonomy (NCBI): domain Eukaryota; kingdom Metazoa; phylum Chordata; class Aves; order Passeriformes; family Dendrocolaptidae; genus Campylorhamphus; species Campylorhamphus procurvoides. The sequence goes on along the minus strand of WBMV01004905.1, from coordinate 69,528 downwards.
TGCCATTGCGTAGTGGCAGATTTGTGACAAAATGCGAGTGGTAGCAATAGAGGCTTTTACTGTGATACCTTTCATCTTTAACAATAGAAGTTTATCTGTGTTTGTAAATTTAATAAAAGTTACTTTCTTTAACAGGCTGGACTAATTGAAGCCAATGGAGAGCTTAAGGTGTTTATAGACCAAAACTTAAGTCCAGGAAAAGGTAAGAACACAGTGTTTTAGTAATACTTTCCATTTCTTGATTTTTAGTTGTTACGCGTGTTACTGGCTTTAAACTGCTTTCTTAGTGTAGTTTTTGTAAAACTTTACTTAAGTTATATAATTAGCAAGCAAACTGCAGATTTTCTGTGGTTTATAATTGTCCTAAAACCTCGTGAAGTTCAGTGGTGGTTTGCTATGCTATTTATGATCTTCTCATTAGGGTAGCTTGTGTTTAAGTAAAAGACCAGGATGTTCTAAAACATCTTTTGGGACACTGTGTTTTAGCCAATGGGGGAAAAAAGTACTGCGATGTAGAAGTTTAAAATGGGTTATTGACAGTTTTTATGGTAGTGCATCCACACGAGTGCAAGCTTATCTCAAAACATATTGTGAACAGAACTCTCTTGGACTTGCAGATAATGCCTGTGCATGTATGATAATGTAATGTAATCAAGGAATTTAATAAAACACAGGGTATAAATTGGAACTTGACTTGGATACATAAGCTCAAAAACAAAGAGTATCTAAACATTTGGGGAGTTAGAAGCTGCACATTCCCGGTCAGCAGAGTCTGGGGGAAAAAAAGGTGCCACTGATTTCCAGTCGCCCGCGATTCTGGACAGCTATGTCATATAATCTCTTCAGTAAACTGATCATGCTATATTTGAAGATTAGATGTTTTGTCCCCTGTAGTCTTACAGGAAGGCTGTTTCCACACTGAGTCTCTAAAACTGTTCTCTAATTCCAGTTAAGTATATTCTTGCCAGTTTATGCATTTTCCTGGTGACAGTTGTTTTTCAGCTTAATAGTTTTCTCTAGTATGTGTACCTACTCTTTATAAAAGTTGTATATCTTAACAGTCTTTAGTTTGGCAGGTCAACTAGCCACTGTTTCATAAATTGCTCATTATATGAACTCTTTACCCTCTATTTTCCTTATTGTCATTCTTTGAGCCTACTTGATTGCTTTCATCAGCTTTCTTGAACCTGAGTGACCGAAACAGTAGATGTGACTCCAAGTGAAGTGTCAGTTTTGTGTGGAGGGACCAATAATTTTTCTGTGTAACATCATGTTTGGTTCACAGGCATGTCACAATGTGTTTTGGTGAAATGGCCATTTTCCTTTGTTGTTGCTTCCAAATGATGACAATCTGGTTTTCTCCTGTGTGTGACAGATAGTGTCCTTTGATGGTGTCCATAGGCTGTATGAAGCAGAGTGAAATTTATGTTAGAACAGTCACCTACTTACTGTCTGATGCTTTCTTTACCTTACTGTTGACGAATGTTAATCATTGTTGGATTATGTTAGTACTCTCAGATTAACCTGTAGTCCTGTTCAGGTGAACTCTGTTACTATGACTGCTCTAGTATTTTATATATCATTTCAGGAAACTCATTTAGTTCTGTCACCAGCACTAGATACATCAGATATTTTTTTGCATTCTCTCTAGACTCTCCCTTTGGCATTCCCTTGTTTAAAATACACATTGCCTTACAAAAGGGCGGTGTCTGACCAATCTGCCCTGTTCTACTTTTCGTGGAGAGGGCTTTAAGGTTGATGAATAATGATAGGTATTAACTTGTCCAGGTATATATTTGTAAACAGTCATGCACTTCTGAGCAATGGAAGTGTGCAGGTAGGTACCTCATCCTTAACAGCTGTACCATATGCCCTGGTGTTTTTGTCAGGGCAGATCCTTAAGAGGGTGCATTTTACACCCACGTAGATGTCTGTGTCTAGAGTCAGTGGAGAGCTAGTCAAAACAATACAGTCTAGACAGCAAGAATTGGAAATGTGACTCTTTAATTATTACATAGCTCTTAAAAGTGGGCAAAATAGAGGCTGTTTTATTGCTTATAGATTTTTTTAAAATAAATTCAAGTGATTAGATTATTCATTATAGTCCTATCCAGTTTGAGAGTCAAGCTCTACTGTCAGTGTATACCACTGAATAATACAGAAAACTAAGTTGTCCTCAGTTAATCTGTGCATCTCACTGTTTTTAGAGGAGTTTTGTAAAGTTAATGGCAGCAATTAACTTAATATTGAGAAGAAACAATTGTTTCTCTTGGCTTCATCAGTTTACGGGTTTTGCCTGTAACTTGTCTGCGTTTTATGTGGAGGCTTTGGAGTCTTAATTGGAGCTTAAAATTGCAAATATTTTGTCACTAAAGTACTTAGATATATATCAGAATTCTTTCACTTAAGTAGTACCTTTTTTCCTTTGCCACTTTATCATTTTTAGGTTTTTCATGTAGTCTTTAAACGTCAAAACTTGAAATGTAACTACACAAAAGTACTAGCACTATCTGTAGGTAGCTGATTGCTTTGCATGCCATTGTATCAAAAAGGCGCATTCCTCTGCTATTTTTTAAAATCTGTGCAAAATGTCTCTTAATTTCACAGCGAAGAAGATTCAGTCCAGAGCAATCACAGGGTAGACTTTCCATGGGGCAACAGAAGTGTATCTGGTGTACTTCTTAGAATGAATTGAAGGGATTCAGGAAAAAGTCTGGTGATCATCATTAAGAGTGCAGGGTTGTTTTCTGGTTGGGTGTTTAGTTGGTTTTTTGAGTAGTTTGCTTACCCCAATTTACTGCCCCCAACAACAGTAGTTGGGCCAACTCTTCAGGGAGAATGGAGGAGCCTGGCCACTTTTGAAAGTCATTCTTACGCTCTCAAGCACTCAAACTCATTGTATCAATAGTATCAGGGTGCGTTCTGTTGTTTTTTTGAGAAGTCCAACGTGGAGACTCAGCAAATTAAGAATGAAAACTCAACAAGAAATTTGTTGGTTTTGCTTGTTTTCACTTGTTGCTACCAAGATGTGAAAGGAGGTAGGGAGTTCAGCTGTCATACGAATAAAAGTTTTAGGGGAATGGTGGGGGACAAAAAAATGGTTTGCGTGCTGGGTCATAAGCACATGCTTGCAAAAACACAGTTAAAGAGCAGAATGTTGTTCTGAGATGGTTCTGTAACATTTCGTCAAAGGTCTCCAAGGTGAGTGTCTGACTAAGTGGTAGGTATATGAATAAACTATGAGAGATAAACAAAGGGTGACCTTTTCTGCCCAAACAGGTTATGTTGCAAAAATTCTTACAGCCTGAGCAGCTGTGTTGCAATGCTTTCAGAATAGGCTGTGAATGGACTTCTGTCGGTTTTTAATCTGCACCAGCAGAAATCTGGTAACTGTGAATAGGGTCTTTTTAGACTGAATTTTGTTGGGATATGTCGCCGTTGTTTCTTAGATGAATAATGAAGAGAGAACATCACTCATCTTGCTGAACAGTTATGCTGAAAAACCTCTTGCTCAAAAAGTCCTGAAGTTGTAGCATCTGAGAGAGGGGGGATATGTTAGGGAATAATCTCTGTATGCAAATCCCATCCATACATTTATTCCCTCGCTGTTCATTAATATCCACTGTCAGAAACAAGTTACTAACACAGACAACCTTTTTTACCTCAGCAAGTGGGAACGTGCTTCCAGCAGTTCATTTTGAAGAGACTGGTCTCAGCCATGAGCTCCAGATTAGGATTTTTGTTTTAAAGCAGACTGTATTTATTTTAAGAGGAGAAAATAGTATGTAAAAAAACAAAGCCAAAAACCACACCAACAAAAAACCCAAACACCAGCCTCACTAAGTTTTGTTTAGGATGCATGTAATTTTGAGTAAATCAGTCATGGACATAAAATTTAGAAAATGGTCTAAACATTTATTTCTTCAAAAACACCTTTAGTGTGAAAATAAAAGGTGTCAACCTATACATGACAGGAATGAAGTGGTAGCTTGTGCTTCCTCCAGTGCTTGTGCAACCCTCAGATGAGGCTGGCTATAAATTCACCCATGCTTTCTGATACCCCCATGTATTACCATTAGCAGAGTGTAACACTTCATTTAGCCCTGTAAAGAGCAGTATGATTGTGAAAGGTTTGTTTCAGTTGGTAACCTGGAACGTGGGTTTCCAACTGGCTAATTCATTTTGAGAGGTAGCAAATACATACAGGTTGGAAGGAAGAAAGAATTTTTAAGAGGGGCTGACGCAGTAAAACTTCTTCACAAGTTTGTGTTTTCTCTTGTTATTTGGCAGTGAATTTTAAAGAAGGAGAAATTTTCCCGTTCCTGGAGGTTACATTTTAAGGAAAATTGCTGCATTTTGGTCCTTCCGAAATTGTGGTCGTTGCCACGTTCAGATCAGTGTTGCTATATCAGTATTAAATGGCATACTGTTCAATTCTAATTGTGCCCCTTGCTTGTGAAGAAATTAGGGTGAAAGAAATTATATGCCTCAGATGACTGCAAGGGGAAAGGTAACCAATGGTATTTAATATTATATTGAAATTAAAGCTGTTGATTTAAAAGTTATTCAGAATGCAAATTCGGATCTTCTCTCTTGCCAGTAGGTGGCATTATTGATATGTAGCTGGAAGATACTTGTATGTCTCTAGCTTTTTTCACCTCTTATACTTTAAAATAAGTTTTCACAACGTATGGACTAATTATATTTACATTTCGGGTTCAGTAATTGAAAAAATCAAAGTCAAATATGTAAAATTTTTAGTTGTATTTAGACTTGTATTTCAACACTGCCTAACTGTAAGATTGTTTGAGTTTTTATATGACAAAAAACTGCTGCAGTGTAATGTTACTGCTACTTTCACTTGCAAGTTCAAATTCCCTGATTTTTGTCAGCGACTGGGATTGTTCCTCTGGAACAGAACTAGAGATCAATCTCAGAGCTCATGAACTCTGTTTTAGCAAACTGGTGTTCTTGAAATGGGTCATAAAATGCCTATGTATTATTGCAGTGAAGTAAATTCAATTATCATTATTTAAAGTCAAGCTCAGGAAATAAAACTGTTGCTGGAAACTGAAATGGTATTTTGGAAATACTTCAGAAATCTAAAAGTAGACCACACAGTTTATTTCAACACAGACTTGTAAAGACTGGTTTTTAATAGCTGAACTATTACTAGTTATATCTAAGGATGATAAAAATCACATACAAGACTGAGTTGATGTAAGAAATCAATGAGCACTACACACTGGGGAAGATGGATGTCTGTACAAAATCACAGAACTGCTGTGTAAGCGTATTTGTTGTCTTAACAGGATGGTATGACTTGTTCAATAAGTAGAGGTGCTTTGACTTGACTTGGCACACAGGTAGAGACAGTCATCTGTGTGTTGTCATGACCTGTAGAATTCAGTGTTTTCTGAAAATTAGCATTTCACTAACTAATAAAATAAGAAAATACCTATGATGTTTGCGAGAGATGTTAAAAACTGCAGCTTCACAGGAGTGACATCTGAGGAATCAGTCTTTTGCCCTGGAGTTGGAGTTAGCTGTGGGAGTTTCTGTGGCAGCAAGAAGCTGAGTAGAAGTGAGCAGCTGAAACTTCCGAGTGCGTGGGATAAATTGCTCAAAGGCAATTTTTTGTCAGTTTTTATTGACAGCAGCTCAAACAATGGATAGAACAGCACTTTTGATTGATGGGAGTTATTTCATAAGTAAATCATCTTTCTTAGTTTTTTCTTTCCATATTGCAAATAAATGCTTTGCCTTGAACAGAATCCAAAGAAATAGTTAGAAACCTTCTTTAAGTCTGCAGCTCTGAATGATATCAAACTGGTTTTCCTTTCTGTTAGCAGGCAATGCAGATGCTTTGCTCCTACAAAGGGGGAAGGTACTACTGAAAGCATACTGAGATGTCAGCTGAAATAGCCCAGTGCAACTTTCTTGAGTGGAGGATAGTGGCAAATAAGAAATAGTGGAAGAATGTATGAAGAGAAGTAGAAGCCATGACTAAAGTTCAGTGAGTCTGATGTAAGGCCTTTTAGAATGCTGTAGCAATGTTTGAATTAAGGCCTGTGACCTACAGAGATCATCAGAGAAATCTGTATCTGTAACCTGATAACTCAGAACTTTTCAGTTGGAAAAAAGAACCTTTGCAAAAGATTAGATGTACTCAAGCTACTTTACGTTTCTGTAAGAGACTCTGCTCACTTCTTGATTCCAAACGTGATAATCTTTCAGACAGTTTTCTAGACACCACCTTGGGATTGGAGGATGGCAGACTGGAAGGAGAGGGGCAGATTGTGAATTTAAGACTAGTTTGCTTTATGTTACTGAGTGTTCTGTTTATTCTAAGCAGTTTTGATGAAGAGTTTCGGAGCTGTAATTAGCTTTGTCTGTATTTGCTTTAAAAAAATTATTACAGTGTGGAATTTGTTTGTGATGTTGAAGTCAAAGAATTAAAAATCCACATACATCAAACCACCAAAACTGAATCTGTAACATTTTCAGGAATATTCTCATAATTTTCATGTAATTTCATATCTGTCATTCTCATCTTTAGTGGTACAGGTATACTGGCTTTAAGTTTCATTCCTGTGAACTTTTTTCAAATTTCCAAAATAAGGAATGTAATGCTGCTGACGACACTTGGCAGTCTCAGAAGTGACAGTTGCAATGGAATCTTGTGTCTGTGTCGTTTGAGTAATTTCCTTAAATCTTGTCCGTGGAAAGTCTTACTGGTCCCTTGTCTTTGGTCTGCCAAAAGAAACCTGTTGGGCTCTGCAACTGATAATCTCTTAGATAGCATTTTTATCATGTTAGTAATGTTAGGTTTATGAGAGCATAAGTCATATTTGACCTGGGTTGAGGGTGGCTTCATGTTTCTGCCTTTGAGCTGTATAGCTGTCCTTAAGCTAGATTCCAACTCCTCTGTTAAAACCCATCACTTTCAAAGCTCATTGTGTAATTAAGACAAAAGTTTGTCAAGCTTAAAAGTATGATTATAAGCAGATGAGCTTCAAAATGTCACCTGAATGGTTAATTTTCTTTAGACTTTTCTTAAAATGACCTTGTACTTAATTCCTAAGTGATCATGTATCTTATTTCCAAACTGATCTGCTGGACAGTTTGATTGAGACTGTTGCAGGAGATGGTAGGAATTATTTTTCAACCTGAGAAACCATTTTTATTTCATACATTCTTTTTTGGGGGTTGTAATAATTCAGGAAGTGCTTGCAAAATTACCTTCTTGCCAAATCAAGTTCTCACATATACCGTATTTCTTTGCGGGAAGACAGACTGACAGGACTTTGTTAAGATGGCATTGTCAGGAAACTGAGTTGCTTTTCAGTTGGCTGCTCTCACAAGTAAGAAAACATAATGACAGATTACTTCAAAAAATGGTACAGCACCTAGAATGGATGGGATTTCTGTTCCTGAGGCAGAGAGTACCTCAGCCCATCCTCTTTGACCTGAACATCAAATTCAGAGTCACTACTGTTTTAGGAACCGGATCGGTAAACTTTTGAGAAATCTACTGCATGGTCTGCAGAGGGCACTCCTTTCTCTGATTTGAGATGTACTGTGTCTTTTTTCTGTGGCATCTGAAGTTATTTAAAATGTTCTTAATTGACTGTATTACCAGTCCTTTAAACAGCTGAAATTCTGCAGGGGATTCTTTCTTTCTGGTAAAACTCTTTGATTTATTCTTGTATGCAAACAAAGCTCCAGTTCAGAAGTTCTCCCCAGTGCAAACAGTAACCAAAGATAGCCCATGTTTGTTTTGGAGACAGATAAATAACAGGTTTTGTTAAAGGGTGCTGCTGCTTTTGCTATGCAGGTTTCATATGCCATTACTCTTGATTCCATCTGTATCATTATCTTGTTTGGAGGTATTCTGGAGCATCTTATGTTTTACTTCCCTTTAGCTTTAATGATTCCTTCTAAGTACTAAGAGTAGTCTTCCAAATGTTGAATTTAAGCAGTAATTATATCCTTCTGTGTATGTTTTTTCTGCTTTATATGCTTTTATCTGCTTTTTTAAGCTTTTTAAGACTTTATATGGGCTTTTCCTGTGGTTTTCAAAGTCTTCAGGAAAAAAAAAAAGATGTGTCTGGTCTAGCAGTATTAATAATTTGTTTTGGAAAGACAGAAGAGTTGGTGACAGCAAAACTGTTTGCAAACTTGTGGTTTTAATTTCTACATTATGTTACATACACTGTATGTTGTCCACAAAGTACAGGATTATTTGGATTGTAGTGATTGCTGTTAAGGGTAACAGTAATTAAGAAATTATTGTTAAAATTCCTTTGAGAAACTGAGCTGTCAGTCACTTACAAAGCTAAGTTAATAAAATTATTTCTGCTTGTGTACTTCACAAATGAAAATACCACACATTATGAGCCTTTGATGAAAATGCAGATGCGTACAAGAAAAATGTTTGCATGTGAAGCAGCTGAGAAAACAGTAGGATTTACTTTGGCAGAGACAGATTGAAAATGGGCTTTTTTAAAAAAGTAATTTTTTTTCTTCTGTGTAGTTGAACAGTTATAGTCTTTCCTATTTAGTCTGATAGCTTTTTAAAGTTGACTGCTTTGCACTGTGGAACGTGTGTTACTGTCCTTCTAGTTGCATTTACATTTCCTTACTACTCTGTGCTGCATGGACAGACATACCTGCAGTTTCTGTGTAGAGCCAGGTTGCTTCCATCGCATGAATTAATATGGCACAGCACCACAGGACATGTTAATGCAACTTTAAAGAAACAGTATATACTCTTCACCTCACACAGATGTTTTAGTTGCAAGGTGGCTATTTCTGTTCAGAAAATGAAATTAATAATATTGGGAGGCTGGAGGCCATCTAATCTTAACCTTACCTTCAAATCAGGGTCAGCTTTGAAAGCACAGACCCTGCAGTCATTGAATTTTGCTGTGTATCTGTGAGGAACCTTCTATTTAACTTGTTGCCATGCATTACCTTTGTAATTGTGAATTTTTTCCTGGTTTTAATTTGCTGTACAAGCACCTTGTGACCATCCCCTCATTCCCTTTTGTTGTGTCTTCTGTCATCTCTATAACTCTGCATTTAGTAGTTGAAGGAAGTGATGAGATTTCCACAAATAACACCCCTTGCTCCACCTTAAGCTTCTTTTCCACAGGCTGCACACACCAAGCTCCTTCAGCTTCTCCTTGTAGAGGATATGCTCCAGTACTTGAGCTGTATTGGTGTCTTCCTGCAGCACTCTCTCCTGCTTGTTAATGCCTCTATTGCACTGCGGGCCCCAAAACCGAGCAGGGTAATCCAGGGGCAGTTTAAAGAGTGCTGAAGTAAAAGTAATCACTTACTGCTGTACTCTTCCAAATGCGGCCCAGAATGTGGTTAAGTCTTTGTTAGCATAAAACTGTAATAAACAATATGATAGCGTAAAGAATTACTTTATTTTTAAACATACCAGATGAACGAAGTCTCGAGTGTATCTGAAGAGTAGAGATGATCAAGATGATTAGGGAGTCTTGTGACAGTATTGTTTTTTATGAAGTTGTCCTACTGAAGTAATATTGAGGAGTTGTCTTAGGAGAAAATTCATAATGTGAATTGCTAGGATTCATTATCAAAGAATTGCCTACCTGTGATTTCTTAAAGGAGCTAGCAATGGTACTTTCATCCTCCTACCTCAGTATAGGTATAATTCTTACAGTAGCAGAAGGAAAGAAAGCCACATAGCTGCACCGATTTCTGAAGGGCTCAGATAACTGCAGATAAGTCAGTCGGACTTCTGCTTGGCAAGTCGGTTGAGTGCATAACAAAGAAGCAGTAGATGTACGGACAGATGTGATAATGGGCTTTAACAGGGCTTTTCTAAGGAGAGGGGAAAAGGGTAGTTAGGAAGTTACCTCTTTTCAAAGTCATGCTTTGAAAGAGTCAACAACCATGTGGGTAAGGATTATCTAATCACTGTGATGTCCTTGAACTTCTTAAAAATAATAAAATTATCAAGGTCCTTAATCAGATTGTTAAAGAAACTAATGTGTGATAGAATATGATGGTCCTCCTCCTCCCTATATTAACCATTGGGTTAATAATTGGTGAAAACCAAACGAGATACAATGAGTACCCCAAGTGAGTTATTAGCACCCAAGGGAGGTTTTGAATTAGTGGTAGGTTATATTACAAAAATGTAGTAATGGTGTTTAGAGGGCAACAAGCACGTTGAATTGAGAATTATTTGGAAAGGTACAGGGAATAAAATCGAAAACAAGCTATAGAGTTTTACAGTAATATATAGCTTTCCTTGGTCATGATTATTGCATCCTCTGCAAAAGAAATGGTAGGTGAGCTAGATGGGCAACAAGAACCATCAGCGGTAAGGAAAGGCCATCAGATAGATGAGGTGTCTTAACCTTGGAAAGTAGTTACAACTCTTGTTTTATACTGGAAATAACAATTTTCACACTGCATTGTTGTTTTTAAAACAGTGAGGAGAAGGTTAAGAGTAGCCATGTTGACCTCCACTCCAGGAAGAAGGTACACAGACACTACTAGCCAGGGTAGTTTATATTGATTTATTATATTCTGCAGAGAGGAAGAACAAACACAGTTCAGGCCATGATAGTGATGAGTGTGCTTGAAGGGACAGGAAAGCATAACAGACTTGTGTTACAAATTACAAAGTCTTCAGGATTCTGATAGCTACTCTCTTTCTGAAAGAGCACTGGAAAGCTGGTTAGTAATGGAAGAAGGACATGCTGCTGCATCCTATTTGGGGGACTCAGAATATTCTGATTCTAGTGTGAAGCTATCAATTTGACATAATAGCTGGGAAATACAAGCCTTCTGGAAAGCAAGGGCTTAAACACGATTTGAACTCTCCTCAGCTTCCTGTAGATTTCCTGAACGGGAAAAGAGGGATGGCAGGCATCAAGGACCAGTTAGGACCTTTCTGACACAACCCTGATAAAATGTTTACTTAGTGCTTCTCTATTAGATAATGGGAAAAAGAGGAATGAGAGTTGTACCAAGTTCTTCTGACCCCACAATGATCTGAGAGAAACACCTGCTAAACGTGACAACCAACTGATAGTTGTTTCAGCAAAATAAATGTCTCCAGTATTTTAAGATTGTTTTGTCTAATTATTTTCTTTCTGTAGTAAGTATTATTTCCTTTTGCTTTGCTTTGTTTTGTTGTTGTTTGGGAGTTTTGTTGCATTTGGAGGTTGTTTGTTTCGAGTTGGTTTTGGTTTTGTTTCCTAAACTATGTCATGGAGCATCAGATTGCTAGAAGGTATCTGGCTTGGTATTTTTGTAGTTGATTCTTTTTTTTTTACATGGCTTAAGACTTGTTTTATGTACCAATGTTGATAGTGTATGGGTTATGAACAAGAAGAGAGCAGCCTTTCCTGCAGGGTTGGTCTACTGTGTTGCATGTATTTTTCTGAAATAATGGATTCTTAAAAATGTTGATTCCCTGCCTTCATCTGGGAGGGGGCACCTAGAGGAAGACTGTGAATATTCCCTTGGAAAGGTATGTGCTGGCCAGTGTACGTGCTGTGTCATGTTCTAGGGCTTTGGACTTTGTCAGGTGGTGCTGGAAAAGATTTCAATAGCCACAAAGGATAAGGTAGAAGAGGAGAGGATTGTGCTTTTTGTCATACGCTTATTGCCTCTATTACTCTGCTTTGACAGAAAAATTGGAATACAAGGAATTAAAACATGTTCTTACTAGATCACTGACCTGTAAGGAGAAAGGAGAAAGTTTGAGAGATCATTGTGTGAATCTTGATCTCTTGTTTTGCCTCAGATGTGTAAATGCTACATTTATATTGAGACTCTATATGGTTTAGGGCTAGTTTCTGTTAATACACATGGGTATATTATAGATGAGACTGGAATTGCTAAAATAATACCATGTGGCTGACCTGAAGCTATCTACTTGTATTTGTTTTAGGAGTTGTTTCTCTGTTGGCTGTTCATCCGTCTACAGTAAATACAATTGGAAAACAGCTCCTGCCAAAAACATTTGGACAGTCTAATGTCAACATTGCACAACAAGTGGTAAGGAAACTTTGTGGTTTGTTTTTTATTTTTTTTTTAACTTCTAGTACTGTTGTTTACAGATACTGTAAATATGACGTAGCTTGGTAGTCACTTGTCATGGGCCGATAGTCTAAGCTTGTCACTAATTTTAATTGGACTTACGTTAAAATGAATGTACTTTTGCATAAGGAAATTCAAACATGACTCTCAAATCAACCTGACTATTCAGGTGGCTTTATCTTTTGCTAGTCCTGCTGTTTAAAATCAATATCTCTTTCAGATTCTGCTTTGAAATCTGGCATAGAGAAATGTAAATGAAGTCCATAAGCACATTTTTATGGAGATTGAAATTAGGTGGAACAAAATTGAAGAGAGTGCTACATTGCTTAGTGCTTAACTTAGACATTCTTTTGCTGAAATACTTACTGTGAGCTTTGTGTGAGGTACATGAAGTTAGGGGTCTCAAAGGATCTAATAGAGCAATAGATAATACATAGGTTATGGTAAGTAATTTTTGTAGTGTTTAAAATAAAAATTGGTGATCTGAATAGAGTTGGTCTCAATCTTCTAGGAAGCAACTGTTTTATCAATAAATTTCCAAATAAATTCAGAGTAGTTAGGCATTTTTTTAATTTAAAATCAGTAGTCAGTAGGAGGAGAATGTTTTAATTATAAATCATAGGCCATAATGGCACAGAGGGGGCATTATTGTGAGACTAGGTACATATTTGAGTTAATGTTGAAATGTTAATGTTCTTTCAGGTAGATTAGAAAATCTTTTCTTAAAAGTAAAACCAGGGTGTAATAATGAAATTACAAAGCATCTGATGCTTTTCTAAAATTTTCAACAGTGAATAATGGTTTACAATGTTTTTATGTATATCTGTGTGTATATATAATTTATGCATTCTTGTGTCTTCCATGACAAGGTAAGATGGATAAATCCTCAGCCATATTATCTATGATTAATTTCACATGATAACATTATTTTAAAAATAATAGCTGCTCTTAATGGTGGTTTTGTTAGTATGGTTATTGTGGGAAACTTCAATTTGCAATCATTTTTTTCAGCACTTTTAAGTCTTACTCTGGAAATATTAGCATAATTTCTTTTTGTGAAAGAACGGGCTCATAACAGCATTTTAACTGCTATCAGCAAAAAATTATATGCTTAGTTGTCTGTTGTTAAAGAAGAAGTGGTGGGTTTGTATATATATATATAAGGAAATTTTGAGTAAGTTTCTGTTGGTGTAATAGTTCTGAAGGGGATAACAAGAATTCTAAAAAAACTACCTGTAAAACTCTGAAAATTAAGGGATCAATTTTCCATCAGTGGACGAAACATTCTTGGGAAGCAGAGCTGAGGATTCAGCCTGTGACCCTGCTCAATTTTCTAAGCTTTGAGTGGTAAAACCAGGTTTTAAATATTAGAGTACTTAATTTTTGAGCTTTTTTTCTTTGTTCAGGTAGTCTTAATACTGTCCTCATACAAGCTTTTTCTGTTGAGTACAGTGGAGTGTTTGGGCTGTCTTGCTGTTTTTCTTGTTATGATCTTATTTATTAAGTAGCTAAACTGTAATCTTGTTCTCTTTTGAAATCAGGAAACTTAAGAGAAACAGCAGGCATCCTTTTTCAACTTTTGCTTCCCCATTACAGTCCCTCTGTTTTCTCTAGAACCATCCTCTTAATTCCGTCTATAAGATTTCATTTTAGGATGTTCCCAGTGACTCAGTACTGTTTAACTCTCTTCATTCAAAGTCATTGTTGGTGAACTTTAGAGTAAAATTTAGCGGCATTAACATTTCTATTAAGGAGCTAATAATAATGAGTAATTCCTTAGAAGATTCTGAAACACTGAAGTAAAGTCTTCCTTAAGAGTGATACATTAGAACATGTAATTATGGCTGGTTTGCAGATTTTTGTGAGTTAGAATGGGAATGCAGAGTAGGTTTTGAATGTGTTAACCAGAATTCACTGTTCCATTCTAAAATTGACCTTATGAATTTGTACACACTTCATTTCTTCCTTTGTACTGTTGAGTATTTCAGGACACTACTGAGCACAGTAGAAATCCAGAGCTTGCTGCTGCCAAATAGTTTATGTCCCAGCTGTAATTCCTCTCCCCCTTCCCTGTAATAGTTTGCCTCTCATTTACAAACTGTAGATGTGGTACCAGGATGATGAGGGAGCTGCTTCTGGAATTAGGAGGGTAGGGAATAGAGAGGGACCCTTTAATTTTAGCCTCTGCAAGCAAGGTGTTGAATCTTCTCTTTGCAGTCTTGTGTCACTGCATCCTAGGGAATAAAAACTGGCTAACAGCTTTCCTCAGTTCTCCATGTAGTCTGCTTTACTTCAACAGCACACAGGCAGTTTTCACAGCATTTTCAGATATTTGGTGAGCCAGACCAGTCATTAGCAGAACTGATAGTATATTTTTTTCATGGGGGGAAAATGGGCAGGTTCACATGTGCCCCTCTGCCTGTTGGGCAATCCCCACCCTGATTCTGTTTCCTGCAGTCAGAAGTTTTGGTTATGAAATGTAGTAGAGGAGATTACTTGGCGTTCCATAAGAATTAGAAACATTTCAAATACGGATCAAAGCTACTGGAATGGGGAATACCTAAGATTTTCTAGCTGTCAGAAACAGATGTAACACATTTGTATGTTAACTACTCAGTGAGGTGGCATAATATAAAGAGACAGTATTTGGGAAAAAGTGCAGCTGTTTGACCTTTCAGGCCGCTGAATTCAGGAACATCTGGTAGTCACTAGACTACCTTTTGCAGTGTATATTTGAAGGTTATTCAATTTTCTGTTAATTTTTAACTTTGACACATACAATTTTTCGTTTTCAGTTTTTCTACTTTACTCTTGTTGAGGGTAAATTATTGAAGCTGGCCTGGGGAAGAACCTTAAAAGTTTTGCTGCTGAAACAGAATATAGCTGCAGGAAAATACAGCAAGCTTGTGGGGATTAAGAGTTTAGGCTTGTTTGATGCTTGTTTCACTTACTGATGTCAGGGATGTAACCTACTGTTTCCACAGGGAGTTAAATACACCCCCAAAAAGTAGGCATATCTTTTTAAAAAACAGAAGTCTGTATTGTTTTCCTAAACGCATATTCTATAGAATGTTACATTTATAACATTTCAGAGATTAAAAACATCACCTGCAAAAGTGGGAGTTTTCTGTTTCAGCTAGTTTCAGAGATGGGAAAGCATGGTTCTGTGTGCTAGTATAGGTACTGATGAGCAAATCGACACATCTTCAGGACCATTTACCTCTGAGCTGAAAGGCTGTGATTAGCTGAGTGTATGCTGTTCACTGGTTTGCAATGGAATGATTTTGCCTGTCAATCAGTGCAGTGATAAGGAAAATCTCTTACTCTTCCTCATCTCCAACATTGTAGTTTTGACTAGTGATAGAGGCTGACAGCGGGAGAGAATTTGGCCTTTCTTGAAGCGGCTCTGCATTTTCTCTCCGCTTTTACTGATTTTCAGATCTTGTTTCATGTGTTTGTATTTTAGCTGTAATTGACTGCCACTTCTTCATACATAGGGTTGGTGGTTTTTTTCCCCTCTCTTTTTCCCCCACCTTTTCCTCAGAGGGAGGGAAAGTATGTGTCTGTGTGTATTGATCTTATCTAAATTAGTGTTAAATAGAGTTAAGAAATCCAGCAAGCATGAATAGCTCATTTAAGAAGGGTAAAACAGAAATGTGTATTACTTAGGGAGTGCCCTAACTGTGTAGTCTGAAGGTTTTTATGCTAGTGTGTACAAACTCAATGCACCTAATAGAGGTATGTATAAAAAAGCATTCATGTTTGGATACTGGATCATTTGAATTGTGCCGCTGAGGAGTATCTTGGAGTACTTACCATTTTCTAAATTATTTTCTCTTTACTGTAGGTTATCGGTACACCTCAGAGACCTTCAGCGCAAAATACTATCCTGGTAGGAAGTCCACATACACCTAACACACATTTTGCGTCACAGAACCAGACTGGAGATTCTTCACCGTGGTCTGCTGGGTGAGCAAAATAAACTTACAAAGAATTAATAAATTGTTGGAACTTTTAGTATTAATTGTGATAGTGTATGTACTCCTCAGGCTAGCAGTGTGAGAGAGACAGTCTGTTTACCCTTCCATCAAGAGCACTTCACCATTAAACCCTATTTTATTAAAATAGGGAATGGTCATACACAAATGAGTACTTCCTCATTTGTTGTAAAAGGGTCCAGAATATTTTCTGCTAACTCTCATAAATATTCTGACATTACTTACATTTAGAGAATTTAGTTTCTAAAAGGACACAGGAATTTATCTAACTTGATTCTGTGGTTTCTATTTTGCTGGTGTATTTTCAGAAAAATATGGTACATTTCTGATTGAACAGGAGTATCTCAAAGTATCATTTGAAATGAAAATGTAATCCTTTTGGGGAAAAAGTATTAGATACAAGAAATGTTTCTAAGGGTCTCTTGTTAAATGTAGTTGCTTTAAGATTAATTTATCATCAGTGGCATGTTATAAATAGATTTCTACTTTGGAATTCTGCAATGAAATGAGATGTAGAGAATTGTGACGTTCCATTGCTGATGCTAATTTTGTTGATACTTTATTTTTCCTCAAGTAACAAAAAACTTGTTATTAAAAAATTGGCAGAAGCAGAAATCTGTCGTTATATCGCTTTGTATCTTGTAAACTTGAAGTTTTAATAGCAACTTCATATGCTGTATAACTTCATATCTATGTTATAGTGTAATGTTTAGTGTGTTCAACCAATATCAGACTTTGTCTGTTCAGTCAGTATCAGATTTGTATGGAAAATGCTCAATCATTTATTTTATGTGGTCAAACTAGATGGGCTACTTTAAATTAAAAATAAACATTTTTAAAAAAGGACAAAAAAGTTCTCTTCCATAATTCAGTTTTCATATTTTAGTGTTTATCCCCTTACCTGTTCTTGTCTTGACATTTGGAAGGTTTTCTTTATTGACTTCTTCAAGGACTATCACTATTTTTAACTTATTATCTGTTATTGGAGACATTTCAGGCCAGGTTAGATGGGGCTTTGAGCAATCTGATTAAGTTGAAGATGCCTTGCGCATTGCAGGGAGGTTGGACTATATGACCTTTAAAGGCCCTTTTCAACCCAAACTATTCTATGAATCTGTGATTCTACTGGATCTAGCAAAGTTTCCAAAAGAATGAATTTGTATTGTGTTTCAACATCAAGATATTAGAATTGTTAAATATTGTAAATTGTAGGGGGGAAAAATGTAGGAGAGAATGTTGGGAAGGGGTGACACAGAGAACAAAAGGGAAGGCTTGTTTTTTTTACAGCAGTGTGCCTGTATTTGAAAAAGAGACATTAAATATTCCAAAGTTCAAATCTTCTTAAAATATATATTATACGTATATTTAGGAAGCGGAACAAAAAAGGCGAGAAGAATGGCAAGGGTTTACGTCATTTCTCTATGAAGGTTTGTGAGAAGGTACAAAGAAAAGGAACCACCTCATACAATGAGGTGGCAGACGAGTTGGTTGCAGAATTCACTACCACTGATAATCACATTTCACCAAATGAATCAGTAAGTATATGGGAGGTCAATTACATGTGAACTGAATGGGGGAAGAGAAATTTCTTTTGAGATTTTTGTATTTTTCCTACTGCTAAATGAAACAGTTCAGACATTACCCGAGTTTACCTTTTTACTGTATTATACTATCTTCAAATATTTTTGACACAGGTATGTATTTGATTAATATACTATGTCTACAGCAGGCTTATGACCAGAAGAATATTAGACGACGTGTCTATGATGCCTTAAATGTCCTTATGGCCATGAACATTATCTCTAAGGAGAAGAAGGAAATCAAATGGATTGGTCTACCTACTAACTCGGCTCAGGAATGTCAGAATTTAGAGGTACGTGCGTTAAGAAGTTCACAATAGCTTTGTGTTTGAGTAAATGTTTATGGCTTTAGTATGTTCTGATACAATATGTGCATGTAATCTTCTGAGATAGCGAGGTAGAGAATATTATGGTCTTGTGTCATTCTTCGATATTTTCTTTGTCTATACAGAACACACACTCTTCAGCTTCCAGGTTGTTCCAATGTATCTTTTTTAATTCTATGTCAAAAATATAGCTTTGTCACAGCTTTTACCATATATGTGAAATGGTCTCAGTGGAAGTTAGTAAAACTTACAGGTCAGTGTGTGTTTCCAACATTGCCATAGAGGTGCTCAAGAGTTGTGGAGATTTGGTTTCTCCAGCTGCCAAACAAATAATACATCTGTTATAGTAGGTACTGTGTGTAGATCCGTACATACCGACAGCTCCATTGCTGCAAGTCTTATGTTTTTCTGACAGATGTCTTACATGAACGTGTCAGACTTTCTTATTGCATGTCTTGGGGAAGAAACAAAATGTTTTATACTGAAAGAAATTCCTAAGTTCTAGCAGGATTTTTTTTAGTATCCTGAGATTTGCCGGATGATAAGTTACTGAGGCTTTGTATTTATTCTTAATAAGTCTAAATTTCCTTCAGCAGGACTAAAAATCAGTTTAGAAGGAGACAAAGTGAGGGGAAAAGTGGAAGAAAAATGTTTTTGAGTTTTATCTACAAAGGGCTAGTTCTAATTTTTGGGTTTTTTTATACTGGTAATTGATTTTTTCATTTAGTGCTGTAATTGCTATCTGGATGAAGTAAATGCAGGGTATCTAATCATGAATCTGAGATTTATTTAAACATCTTCCCAGGTGAAAATTATTAGTTAAAAGAGTGATAATTGGGGCATAATTAGTAGGGTGAGTATGAAAGGTGAAGCGGTTCGATGATGACAATGCCGTGGGCTGTGTAGGGAACCAGCAAGCTGGGGGAATTTAAAAGTGTATCTCTTGGATATGTCTAAAAAAGTATAGTATTGCCAGCCATGTTGGACCAAAGAAAAAGAAGTGTGGCTCATTCAGCTGGATTTGATGTCATGTTTGATAATGTCCTAAAGAAGTGTAGGATAATACTAGTACTGAAGAAAAGCAATTTAGAATGTAATAATGCACAGTGTAGATTCATGCATTTAAGATGATGAAATCATCTTAATGACAGTGACAACTTGTGATTAAAAGAAAGTGAGAACTTGTTGATTGTCAGAAGAGCAGGAAAGAGTTCTGTTAACCACTGAATAATTGAGCCACAAATGTATTACAGTCTTGAAAACAGCAAAAGTCCTAAGATGTGTTGTGCTTGAGGAAGTTGCAGGGTTCCTTCCTTCCCTGTTACTGCTTCATTATGAGTATTTTAGTTCCTGTTTCTTTAAGCTCTATTGACATGCAAATTGTTAGTGACACTACCTGACAAGTTTTGCATTAAGATTCTTTTTAATGAATTGGTATAGGCTAATGTTTAATTTGTGAAATAAAATTCATTTTGCTATTGCATCTGATATTGTTTAGCTTCACCCTTACGCTGTTGAAAATCAAGCCAAATAGTTTATAAGGAGTGTAAGAATTTGACGGGTTCCTCATCAAGTATTTATTATTTCAAGTATTTTTAAAAATTGTCCTTTTTGGGAAAATTAGAATATTAGAATTGGTAAAATGCATCCTAGTAATGTAAAGAGAGGGGGCGTGGGGCAATTAATAAGGTCTGTATCTTTAAGTAATCTATAAGGCAGTGTGGTTTATTTGTATGGGCTAGGAAAATATCTCAGGTGACTTTTAAAGTTTTGGAGTAAGACAGTTATTTGACTTATTTTGTAATGGTGAATTGTAAGACTTGGTCATACCTTTTTTTTTTTTTTACATATAATATCTTGCCTTTTTGCTTATTTTTTGGGTTTTTTCTTTTCCTTTCTATTTTTTCACCGAAAGCAAACAGAAAACTGCATTCATGTGAATTTTTAACTTGAGTAATTTTCTTGTTAGTTGCACATTCTAATTATCTAAGACAATAAGTTGATGTTTGGGTCCAGTATTCTGTCTGTCCAGTATCTTGCCTGACAGTAGCAGTTACCTAGGAAGGAGAAGAAGGACCCAGGGAACTACAGTCCAGTCAGCATCACAATCCCCGTGAAGATGATGGAATAGTTTGTCCTGAGAGACCATCTCTAAATACATGGAAGACAAGTAAATGATCAGGAGTAGTCAGCGTGGATTCACCAAAGGGAAATTGTGCTTAGCCAAACTGCATGCCTTCTGTGATGGGACAACTGACTGGATAGATAAGGGGAGAGCAGTGGATATTGTGTGCCTGGACTTCAGCAAGGCTTTTGACACTGTCTCCCGTGACATCCTCATAGGCAAGCTCAGGGAATGAGGGCTGGGAGTAAATAGTGAGGTGGATTGAGAACCAGGTGGATGGCAAGGTCTCAGAGGACTGTGATCAGTGGCACATATTCTTTTAATATTGGATCATTTAGGGCAGTGAATTTCAGTTGCATTAGAAGCTTCTTTTGAAATACCTTTTGTTTGGTTTTGAACATATTGTATTTAGTTGATATCCTATGAATATTTTTTTTATTGGAAGTGATGTTGACCTGGTCATTCCTTATTTACTTTCTCCATCCTGTTCATGGTCTTACAGTGATCGCTCACGTTCTTCACCATAATTTCATTCTCCTTTCTGTAGAGACCTAATTTTTTCATCATTCTCTTGCATGGAATCAGCTTGTACCATTAATGATCCTGATTGCTGTTTTGTATGCTCGCCTTGAAACAGGAGCATCAGACCTACAAAATTCAAGATGTAAACATTCTTCTTAGACTGATGTAGTGATAATTTCTGTTTTGTTCTCTGTTCCTTGCCTAAATAATTCAAATTTTTGACTGCCATGGCATACAGAGTTGATGGATTTTGTAGATACTGCAATTTAAGATCTCTAGTGAATGTAATTTTATTTCTGAAATGTGCATGGATGAGATTGTTTTCTCACACATAGCACATTACATTTACCAGAAATTGCTTAGATGATGTAATCAATCAGTGGTACAAGGCACGTCAACTATGCTTTTTGACAAGCTGTCTTTTCACTATGCCAGGTGACCCAGCATTGTCAGCAGATTCTGTCACTGTGCTGTTCATCTCTTTAATCTGATTGTCTGTAGTTTGGATAACAGTCTGTAAATTAAATCCTTGTGGGAATATGTTGGTGAGCTTCTTTCACTGAGAAAATTGTGTATTTCCTAGCTTTCTGTCCCTTATTTTTTTTGTTATTATTACATATATATGTATTAAATACTGTGAGCCTTGGGCTGCATAGCATCTTCATTTCTTTAAGTGTCTTTGATGAATCTTCTCCAGTATCTTCAGTATCAGTAGAGGCTACATCAAGTGGGTCCTTCTAGTTTATCTTTGCCTCCTTGAGAGAATTCCAGTAATTCTTGGAGGCATAGCTTCTCTTTGCAAATATGTTTAGCTTCTTCACAGTCTGTGGCACTTTATTCCCCAGTGTTCTAATTCTGCTTTTTGTTACAGTTTCCATCAGTAGTACTGATTGAGTCTTGATAGATTGTTCTCTGAATTATCTGTAGATCCTTAATGATTGATACTGTATCTCCTACCTCCATTTCTCAGGTATTAAAATGATTTTAAAGGGAGAAAATGTTGGTATAAAATGCTACTTAAAACCAACAAACTGAGCAATCCTTTTTTTCTATCTTAAGGTGGAGAAACAGAGAAGAATTGAAAGAATAAAGCAAAAACAGTCTCAACTGCAAGAACTCATTCTACAGGTACAGTCAAGGTACTCTTGTCTATAGGGCAAGGTAATTTATATTTGTATTCCTGTTGGTTTATCCCAAAGGATATGAGGGATGGGAAAGTTCTAGGAAGACTAGAGGTAAATTTCAGGCTAAGGTGTATGAAGTTTTAATGCAGCGCCGTAGTTTAGTTGGGACTGTGCTGTTGGCTATCACTTTTGGGGAAGCCAACAACCTTCCATGAGTTAAGATGAATTCTTTTGGAGTTTCAAGTATGTTTAAACACAGTTTATGCTGGTAGGAGCTGTACTTCATACTGTACACTCTGAATTTGCCAGTTCAGTTCTTGTTTTTAGAATGTTGTTCTGTGTCAGTCCATAGATAAAATTGCGTGACTGTAGAGATCATCTGTCATAATGCTCTGCATCATGACTTTAGGGGGAGTTGCATATGCTGTTGTGTAAGTGGCTTAACCATTGTGAAAGAGTTGCTGAACTCCTTCCCAGATTTCCCCCAGTACAACAGGGGTAGCAATGTTCTGTCCCCTAAGTCACAGTGCTCCTGGTTCACTGAAATGTATCCCTTAGTAGCTGCATTACCTACAGAATAGGAATGGAAATCTCTGGGATGCAGCAAGACTCTGGTGGCTTTGGATCTTGGTTTTAGTACCTGTTCATTTAATTCGATTTCATAACCAGAAAAATATTTTTTCTTTATTTAGTGTCTTTCTGTAAGATTTGTAACTTGAGTTGCAATGGTTGAGTTTTTAATTCTTCAAATTACTAATTTTTAAAATAGGAACATTACATTGTGAAAAGCAGTTTTGGTAAGATCTTGGTGCAAAGTCGTTAATCTTAGCTGGGTAATTCAGAAACCTAATATCAGACATTCAAATCCCAAACATTAACTTTTTTAGCACATAATTTCAGCAAAAATGTAGTATTAATCATTCAGGTGTTCTTTTGGAGTGCAGTAGCTAATAAGGAAGCTCAAGGGAGAGGAAGTAGGATGCTATATGAAAATTTATTTTTCTTGTTGTTATCTATTCATTCTATCAAAGATCTGTCCAAGGAACTGTCTTGAAGTAGTTACTAAAATGTGCAATTTTTTTCTCAGTTGTTTTAATGTGTTGTATTTTTCAATGCTATGATTTCTGTCTCTTCTTGCATCTTAACATGCAGGATTGTGGTAAACACTCTGTCCTTTTCTGCATTTACTTGCAGCAGCTGTTGCTGGAATTCTGAGAGATTTTTTTGCTAACATGACCTTAAAAATTTAATTCATACTTTCATATCACTATTGCTTTTTCTAGCAAATTGCCTTTAAGAACCTCGTTCAGCGAAACCGTCAAGCAGAACAACAGGCAAATCGGCCGCCACCTTCCAATTCTGTCATCCATTTGCCATTCATCATTGTGAACACCAGCAAGAAGACAGTGATTGACTGCAGTATTTCAAATGACAAGTAAGTTAACAAAGGTTTCTATCTGGCTTTTGGTACAGCTATGTGTTGATATAAATATACATGTAGATTTAGTAAGAATGAAATACAAATTAAGTTACTGGTGCATTTTGTATATTGAGAACATGCATTTCAGGCAGCTATTTTGTATACCTTTTTAATAGATAGAAAAGTTGTTTCACATCTAATAACTTACTTAAGATGTACTATCTAGAGATACTAGAAGCCGCGTAAGGCAGCTCTCTTGGTCATGCTTAACCAAGTGATGTTTTCCTTTGGCTTTAACAGAATAAAATGCAGCCAGAAGAACTGAAAATGGATTTTGCTTCCAGGACTACTTTGGTTCCTCCTTTGGTTCTTCCTCCTTTGGTTCAGAAAGCTGTGTTTTTTAGTTGCTAAATAAAAGCTGAATGGAAGCAGTCACGATCAAATACATAGATCTTGAAAAATTTAATTGTTTAATGTGATGTGTCATTAACACTGTGTGCTAAGGTTTTGAAATGCTGCAGTTCCTGAAACTGGAAAGGTAGCTAAAATCATTGAAGCTAATTGAGACAATTTTTCCTCTCCAGGTTTGAATATCTATTTAATTTTGACAATACTTTTGAAATTCATGATGATATAGAAGTTCTAAAACGAATGGGAATGGCTTGTGGGCTAGAATCTGGAAGCTGTTCCGCAGAGGACCTAAAAATTGCCAGGAGTTTGGTTCCTAAAGCTCTGGAACCATATGTGACAGGTTAGTTACTCCAAGAAGAGTTGTTTTGTTTTCCTCCTTAATACAGGACTCTAATAAAACACAAATATACCTCAGGTCATTTAATTTCCATGGGTTTGTGGTGAAGATTTCTATCAGGTTCTCTTTGTGTCCTTTTCAGTGTACTTTAGGGAACAAATAACACAGCGTCTGAGAGAGAATGGGCTGTTGCTCTTTGCAGACCCACATTTTGCATTATACCTTTTTGCAGTGTGTAATTCTTTTAAGAGGGCAATATTTATGGTTGACTCACTTGCAAAGACAAAAGGTAGTAAGTGCAAACATAGGGTCATGGCTTCATTTTTTACTGTTTCATTTTCATTGTATCAGACTACTGAAGACATCTGACTTCCACACTTCATAATAATGTATTTAATGTATTTCGAAATTTTGCTATTGCACTAAGCCTTATTTAAAGTTATGCCATTTTGGATATAGTATATCAATGTGTTTTGTTATTTGGGTTGCAAGAATCCTTTTCTGGGCTTTAAAAGCATTTTCACTGAATTAGATGAGTGTGTTTTGAAGTATTCTTGAAATGTGTATTGTTCATTTTACAGAAATGGCTCAGGGATCAATCAGCAGTGTATATGTCACATCATCAGGTTCTGCATCAAATGGCACAAGATTTTCAGCCAGGTGAGATGAACTTATCAATTAGCTTTTTAAATCTGTGGTCATCAAATAAACTTAATTAGAGATTAAATGCTTCATGAAACAGGTTCTATTTTGATTAAATGTGGTGTGGATATATGTTTTAAGTGTATTCTCAGAGATTACTTTTACAATGGTTCTTACCAGTGTCATTAAGTTTTTTTGCTGTATAGTGGAAAAGTGTTAGACCGATGTTAATCTTGAATGTGCTGTTTGGTTGGTTGGGATTTTTTCCCTGTTTTGAGTTTGTGACAGGAAAACAGATACTTCCCTGAAAATACAATATTGGCAAGATTATCCCTTGATCATTAGTGTGTAACTTAAAAGAAGGTTTTGGTCTTTGGGGTTTAAACAGCATCAAAAAGCTGGTAGAGTGGTAAGCCATGACTAGTATTTGACTTTGTTACTTCCTGGTTCTTGCTGTTGCATTCATCAAAAAGATACCCTGTGAGCTCCATGAATTTGTAAAATGAGTCAAATATTCAGTGGTTGGACTCTTGTCTTTGAGGTCTTTCCAATCTAATCAATTCTGTGATCATTGAAATGTTTAATATTGTTAATAAATGCTTGAATTAAGTTCAGGGATGTGCAGGACTAGTAATGGTGAGGAACATGGTTTATGGTCCACCCTGTTCCTGCTGTAACAAAAAGCGTGGGCAATTCTGCTTGAACTGAAGCTTGAGTGAGAATTCTGCCAAAATACCTTTAGAGAAGCAAAACAGCACATAAAATCTACTGTTTTCACTGAGATTCCTTCTGTGGTAATAAGGATGGTGTGGCAGTAAAGAGCCCAGATATTTTCAAGACTTTGAAATTTGAATAGGCCACAATTTGCTAGAGGCCAGTAGAAAACCAGAGGCTTTCTGGGGTTCATTATCTTGGTGAGAGCACAAGCACTTCTACCACTTCCATTTCTAGGAGGTTGCAAAAGGGCAGTGACAAATTATGTTTAATTATAGAATATATCTAGATATTCATGGTAATAGGAAACTGCAAGATATGTAACTTTCCTGCTACCAAAAATTGCTACCACGGCAAACAAAGGCTGAAAATTACTTACCAAGGTCTTCAAAGAAAGTCTGCAGAAAACTAAAGATCTGTGTTCAGTTTCTTTGTCTTACTAAAATACTCAGATTTTGAAATCCAGTTCTGTTTTTATTAAAAAGAGAGGAGATCAGATTTGGGCTTTGTACTTTCAAAGTTTACAGAAACACAAGAATAATCTCCTTTCTTTGGTTTTTTCCCCTTTGTTTTTGAAACTGCTTCTGCAGGTAATTGTGGAAGACCTGTTATAAGTCATCTGCCTGCAGCTAGACAGATATCTTAGTATCTTCCTTCTGAATAAGTGTGCAGAACAGTAGAAATTCTTGAAATCCTGCTGGATATGCTTTCCTTGTGAGCTGCCTGGGCGTGCCCCTGCAGTTTCGTTCTGTGATGTGCATTAGCTGGATTAAAAAACTACTAGCAAAAATATTTCTGAAAGCAGTTTTTAATGAGGACTGTCTTCCAGGGGAGATTCTATTTCTGTGATTTTTAGAAAAATACTTTGTCAAGAATTTGTGTCCAAGCTTAATATTTTATCAAAAACTATTGAGAAACAGTGAAATAGATTGGCAAAATAGCAAGTAGTAATGTAGACAGGAATTTTTGGGCTCTATTAAAATAAAATACCTGTGGATAGATTTAGTTCCTGTAGGAACAAGACATTTCAGACTGTATCTATAACAATTGTGTGTATTTTAGTGTGTGAAAAAAGAGCACTGATCCAGGAGAGGGAGTTTCAGTTTCAGAGGGATACCCTCACAGAGGGCAAACTGTAAGGTGCCACAAAGAGCTTGTTTGTATTTGATTAGAAACTGAAAAGGAAAAGCATAGTGAGATGAAAATAATTCAAAATTTAAAAAAAAAGCACGTGACAGTTTGCCTTGTAATATCAGGGAACTAAGGGGAAGCTGTTAATTCCTTGATTTTCCAGGTCTTTGAATCAAGAGTAGTGGTTCTGAAAGACATGATTCACTTGTGATGCACATGATCAGTGCTACATAAAAATACTAAAGGGCTTAGATAGCTCCGTAGCCTTAACACTAAATGTACTTTAGAAGAAACCTGAAAAGCCTATTTCAAAGGTGCCTGTGAAAGGGTTTAATCTTTACATTAAATCTAAAGGAAGAAGCTTAATAAGAACCATTTCAAAATAACTTCAGGCTGTTTCTGCTTTTCTGAGACAACTTGCACATGTATCAAAGACAGTTTATAAAGTGGCAGTGGCAAATTCATTAAAGGACTGGACTAGATGTGATTATATTTAAGAGCACAATAAACTGGGAGAGATCATTAAGCAATGCCATCTGGCTTTTTGGTTTTTTTTTTTCAGTGACTTTTCCAATGGTGGAGATGGGATGTTAGCTACAAGTTCCAATGGATCTCAGTACAGTGGCTCCAGAGTTGAAACACCAGTTTCTTATGTTGGGGATGACGATGATGACGACGATGATTTTAATGAAAATGATGATGACGACTGATGCCCTTTGCTTGTAGACTATTTTTTGTTAAAATTCAGCAGGCTTCAGGAATAAATTGTTCTAGGGAGAAGTGTCTCAAATTACTTTGCCCCATCCCCCAAGGAGAATATTGGTAAGCAGTTCTGAGTTTAGAAATTGCACCTCTGATAAGCAAACAAGGATTGTTTTATGTAGGATATTTTTAAATGTGGTGTGGATGTGTGTTTTTGATACCAGTGTGTTAATGCAGAGCCTTTATTTACTCTCGTTCTAGGGGTTTTTGGTTTGTTGGTTGTTTTATGTTTGGGTTTTCTTTTTTACTTGAAGGAAAATGAATTTTGCCCCAAATGTTCTTGCGAAGTTTGCTAAAGAAAATGTAGACACATCATTGAGAAATAAAATACTATCCTTCTGTGGAAAATGAATACACTGAATGGCAATTTATTTGGAGTGTATTTTGATTATGCCACTTTTTGAGGGATAGTGAGCTAATGTAGTAGTGTTTTTTGTTAATCATGCAGTGTCCAAAGAACCAAACAAGAAAGATACGTCCTACTTTTTTACATGTTAAATTCCAGGAATGTTGTTGTGAACTTATTTTCCCTTAAATTATATCTAACATTATGATTCCATCAAGTTTATATACTTTTCACTGTATGTTGGGACATATGAATTACAAAGTTTTTGGCAAATGTTTACTGCCAGTTGGTGCAGCTATATAAAATGTCTTGAAGGTTTGGAATGATTTATTGCTTATGGTAAAATTTGCCTGATTTCTTACAGGCAGTCTTTGGAAACTTTTTATTATATAGTTGTTTACATACTTATAAGTCTATCATATAAAGACATGTACTGAAACAAATGTTTGTATTTGTTTCATAAGCATCTTCCTGTAATCTATTATAAAGTTGAAATTAAATATAGAGAATGTTTTAAGTTTTTTAACTCAAAATTTGTCAATCATTTTTAATAGTTCATTTTTATAAAAGGAATTTCAGGGCAGGTGGTAGTCTTTTAAAATTTATTCACAAACAATTAACTGCACAAATACTGTCAGCTGCCTATTCTAAGACAGTAGTCTTTTTATTGAAACACAAATAAACTTTTCTGTAATATTTTATGGAATATAAAGAGACTATAATTGTTTGACTTGTTTAACCTTGGCACTGTTAGTTTTTATTAATAAAACGCGCATGGGCATTTTTAACAAGCTCTGTGGTTTTTCTAATTCTAGGGTTCTTTTAGAACATTTCACTTCTCCTCACAAGAGGTAGAATTAGCTGTCTTGGGATACTGTACCTATGCTACAGAGGGCCCACATTTTTTGCTTTGATTTAGTAATTTGCCCTTAGAGCTCTTGATAGCTTATGATGCAAAAAGCAGTAATTTAACCAGGTATGCTCTCCTCTTTCACAGCTCCTTCTTTCAGTCATGTTGCTCCTCAGCATGTCAAGTCAATCTTAGTACTCCAATCCAGCTTCTCTCTTTAAAATCCCATGCTTACTGTCCCAACTTTTCATCCCATATTTCTCAGCCTTAGGTTTCCATAATATATTCCTGTGTCCCCAAAACAGATTTCCATATAATTCCTCCTTAAATCTTTTTGTTAGTTCAAATCTGCTCTCACCTGAAAGAGCATATTGAAGTGCCTCATTCCCTGCAGGCTACTATCGGAGTCAGGATTTGTTGCTTCCACAAACTCCAGGGAGCTGCTGCAAAGACTAGTAACAGTTCTGTCTGTGGCCAGGGTTCCTGGATGCACTTAAACCCTGTGGTAAATGTGAAGTGTGTTACATGTGTTTTTTTCTCTAAGGGATTATGCATTGACAAACCTTCTGTGGAAAGGCAGGGATATGGGTGCTTACCACAGAGCAGTTGATACATACTGAAGGTTTTCTAATTGTAATCAGACTTTGTAAACTTGAGTTAACCACGCAAATCACTTCAGCGGGCCTGGGAAAACAGTTTTGGGGGAAGAGGGCTAATTGAATGCTTGGCTTCTCACTGAGGATGTCATCCTCTGCAGTGCTAATGCTAGACACCGGATGTTCTTGTGGTGAAGTCAGCTGATCCAAGTTACCTTTGATGTTGAAAGGCAGTTTTATCTGCAGAGGAATTTCTGATAGTCCAAGGCAATTATTCCAGTTTTTCATTGCATTCTAAATCTCCAGTGTGTAGTCAAAGATTTACCTGCGAAGAGTGAACAGAGGGATGTTAGGTAAGGAAGGGCTGAAAGCACTTGATGAGTTTCCTTTTGGTTCTTATTGGTGGAATAGTCTTCAGATGAGACATGATGAAGGTGGGAGTGAGAATGTGAAAAACATACATTTTCCAGATGTTACTTTTCTTGCTTTTGGTTGCTGATGAATCTGTGAAATGAAATTTGGTAGTTTAAACATTGGACTGGTTTTTGGAGAACTTTTTATTTCTGGTTGCACTTGATGATCCTAACTATTCTGTGATTCTTTATAACCTTTGTTTCAGGAGAGCTTGCTGCTAAAGGCAACAATCAATAACAAGAAGTTCTATAGACTTCTTAATTATTTGTTTGATTTCAGGCAGTTACCTCATCATGGTGTTCAGGTGAGCGAGGAGGGAAAAAAAAGAAAGTTGAAACTAATGGTGGAGGAAGCTCTACCATTAGTTGAAACAAGGAAATGAGACTTGAAGTGGGAGGGAGTCAGTAAAAAAGGAACAGATTGTAACTTAAGAGCCTTTAAAGAGGGGCATAAAAAGAAGGTGTAAGTTGGAAAGAATGTGAAAACAAGTGACTAGTCACAGTGCAAAAAAGACTAGTAGTAAAACTTGATTAAAAAAAGGGTAGAGAAGTGTATGGAACAGATGTAATAATGTCAGGTGTGGCATGTAAAGAACTGGAAAGTGGAAGATAACTTGAACTGTATGGTACTAATCTCTGAAAAGGATGGTTCCACATGTTGAGATGGAAAATGAAGATCAAAAGCAGAAACAACATGAGAGGTAACTGTGGACAAGAAATTGCTAAGGAAATCTGCAGAAGTGGAAAATATTGCAAGGAGGTAGAAACGAGAATTCAGTTTAAGAAAGATTTAATTATGGTAAAGGTAAAGAAAATGGTAATAAGAGCTCAGTTTGGGGTAAAACGTGACAGGAAGGGAAGTACTTCAATTTTCCAGCATTTTGTTGTGATGTAAAGAAGAGGAAAAGTTGCAAAGTATGTATTTATGTCTCTGAAATGGTCCTGCAGATAAATCCTGGGAGCAGTGTGCATCTTTTACTCTTTTTCTCAAGTGCTACTGATCTTTGAAAGACTATCTATTTTGACATGTGGAACAAGTACAGAAGGATTTCTTGAACTGTTTCACAAATCAGCTGTTTTGTTTTCCCTAAGAATTTGCTTTTCTTAACTAAAGAGAATCAATTATGACTTGAAACCCCTTTTTTTTAATCTTCCTTCACTAAGAGGTGGGAACAGTTAAAGGAGAAGAAAAAATGTGGCTGATAGGATGCTGACTCTTGAAGATGACCATTTGTTAAATGGTTCATGCAAGGAGGTAACTGTCACAAGATGAATCTCATCAGTGAATACAAAGGTTGCAAAATCCTCATATTAATGAGAAATCTCAAAAGTGGATGCTGCTTTAATATAAAAAGGGCAAAAGTAAATAAACAAAAAAAAAAACCCCATGATGTAATACTACTGTAATGGTCATCAGTAGAAAGGACAGCATACACAGGTTTTTTCCAGATAGTTAATTGTTCATTGTAGGGGTTTCCTTTCTCTTGACTAAGGAGAGGAGTAGTAGACTATTTTCTTTACTACTCCACTGAGTTAACATTTTTTCTCCATTTCTCAGACCTGTGTGCTTCCAGAAAAATGAGGCTATTATCACACCCACTTTATTGTTAAAGCCTTAATTGTCATTCATTTGTTGGAAAAGACAAGCCAGCACACTGAGAGCAGCAACTTTTTGTGTCACTATTTTCTAAATTTTGGATTTAAGGTTTTTCCAAGGTTTTTCTTGGTCTTTGGCTTCTTCTTGAGCTTCTGTGAATTCTAGAGGGGTTACCAAGATGCTCAGTGGGCTGAAGCAGTTGCTCTTTGAGGAGAGGTTGAGGGAGAGGAACTTGTTGAGCCTGAAGAGAAGGCAGCCTCCAGGGACTTAATGGCAGCCTTCCAGTACTGCAAGAAGGTTGTTGCAAAGATGCAGTCGGTCCACAGTGGTCTGTGATGGGAGGATGAGAGACAACACACCAAAGCTGGAAAGAGTTTTCAACTGGATATAAAGAATTACTTGTGATGATCAAACTGTGAAACAGGCTGTCCAGAGAGGTTGTGCTGACTCAAACTTCTAGGTTTTCAGGACCAGACATGATAAAAGCCCTAAGCAATGTAGAGTCAGACTTCACAGCATACTTAGAGCAAGTATTGGACTGGAGACAACCTGGAGAGCCTTCCAGCCTCGATTACCATGTAGAGCTCAAAAGAGAGAGAGAAAGAAAACAAAACATGTTAGAAAATACCAGTGTTGGGAATAGACTAACAGGTGGGTTATTTGACTTGCCAGGCTCCGCAGAAGATGATTGGAAACTCAGCTCATCCTCAGAAGCTGTCAAAAGGTACCAAAATCCTGTGATGTGGAAGGCAGTTAGATGAGCAGGTAGAAGTAAAGACTGTCTTCCTTTAAGATGAGATATCTAAGAAACAGAAATAGGTCTGATGCTGAGAGCACAATGAAGAAGGGCAACAAACCAGTATGTGTGGGTGTTTCTTAGTCGAACATTTGATTACCCTTGTAATTCTTGTCTGGTGTGATGATGGTTGTCACCTAGCTGCATCTGCCTCGCTCAGTTGGGTAGCTGCCATCCTCAAGGAGATGTTGAAAGTACATCAGCACTAACCAGTGAAACATTAATCAGAAAATCATGATGATTATTGATGCACAGCTCTCCTGTGATAAAGACACAATGTTCTGATGTGGAAGAGAAGAAAGAAGGGAGACGGGTGTTGGTCAAAAATCACCGATGTAATATCATTACAAGTGCTTTTCTTTGTTCTGCTGTGACCTTTTTGTTAATTTTTGGGCATGTTTTGAACAGTTTGAAATCCAAACTTAGGCTCAAAGATTTGATCTTATTTTATCATGTCACTGTGTGTGCATCATGGTACATCGCTGTAAAGAGTGCAGTTTCATCAGCCCTAACCTTTCAGGAGAGCTGGTTGGAGCATCTGCATTGTAGCATGTTAAAAAGACAGCAGAGTTGCAGATGAGTAAGGTTCATGTTCTTCATTCATTTCAACTTGAGAGAATTAATTAAAAATAAAACAGAACATTAAGCACATACTTAAAGCTTAACTCTCTTAAACCAGGCAACCCCAGTAATTTATGCAATGCAGTGTGGATCTCTACACTTCTGGTGCTGATTTTTAATGAACCTTAAAATAGTAAGTTCTGACAGACTGAAATAATGCTAGAGTGCCAGTTTTCAAAGTGTGAAAAAATAAAGTGTCAAACATGTGAGGAAGTCCTGTCCAAACGTGGTTCTAGACAGCTTGAGATCAGCTCTGAACCTCGTATTAGAAAAACTGTTGAAGGAAACAGCTAAAAGAAAATGAGAAGCCTGGAAGTTTAATTATTAATGACAAAGTACAGAATAGGTCTTACCAAATGAATATGGGAGGAGATAGCACATTTTTAACTGAATAAGGAAATGATGGATATGTTTCAGCATCTTTAAGCCTTTTTTATTTAATTGCATTCTGATTTTAAATACGTGTTTTCCAATACCAACAGATTCTGTGTTAAAGGGTTGTGAACTATTTACTGCTGAAACGTGGCATTATCACTGACTCACCAGCTGCATCAAGTAAGACTGTACTTCTGTTTAACAATTTCTTCAATAACCAGAAGAAAATAAAAATATATTTTCAAGTAATACTGGTTAAAAAAGAAGTAAACAATGAAGAGGACAGATTAATGTGGATTGCTTGGCAAGCAGGGCATGTCCAAAAAATGTTGACATTAAACTTCACATCTTTTGAACAAAAAATTCAAGGTACACTTATAGGAGGAAAGACTATATGCTGAAAATGTAGTATCCTAAAAATCAGGATGTTGAGGTGGACAATAACTGCTTATGTCTCCTACACTGTGTTTTAAGGAACCAGCTAATCTGATTTGGGATGTATAGGTAAAGCTAACAATGGATTGGAAAAGGATTTTATATCTAGAAATGTTCAGTAAGACCAGTAGCGAACAGCCACATGGTTGTTAGCATTAGCGTTTAAAAAGAGTGTTGGAGAAATGGGGAAAGAATCAGAAAAAAAAAGCTGCTCCTCCAATTATTTGATGCCTAAGGTCAAGATCTATTAGTAAGAGACTTAAGGAACTCTATTTATCAGAATTCTGGAATTCCCACATTGGTAACAGTAGGACTACACATAAATATATGCATTAATGAAGGTGTTACCCCAAGTGTCTCTCCAGAATTCAGTTCTTTCACATTTGATACCAAGTGAGAGAGGTGTAATGGGATTGTAAAAAGAGAATTTTCAGCCCATTTTCTGCTCTTCACATAATGAGAAGTTCTGTGTTCCATTGTTATCTTTCTGGTACCAAGAAAAAAAATAGTGAGAGAAGTGAAGAATCTTTGTTCCTAGGGAGAGAGTTTTTCAAATTAAATTGAAGAAAAAGATACTTGTTCTGTCATGCACGTATTTATTTTACATTAAAACATTCTTTTTTGAGCTTGAGCCTTTGTGTCTGCAGGAAATTAAGCTTGTGAAGGGAGTTTATACATAAATACTTTCTACAAGCATTATCGATGCAGCTGTTATTCCACATCCAATTACTGAAAGTAGCACATAGTTAGCTTTATTTGTTGCAGAATCAATCTCTGCCTGACTTTTACTATAGGTAAGAGATTAAAAACAGCTCTATGAAATGATGAGAGGAATTCCCAAGTGCAATAGCAATGACATCATGTGAGACCATTAAGCAAAGACTCAATTATTAATATAGTACTTGGCAATAGTGAAAAGTAGAGGGCAAAGCTTTGAACTTGCTATAGTCTCATAGCACAAAATCTTTTAAGCATCAAGTTTGTGTCATTGGTTTTTCTGCACTCTGTTAATTTTTATTCATGATTTTTAATAATAGACATTAGGACTTTACACTTCAATTATTGGCTTTACCAGTCCCATGAGTACTTATAAGATTAGGTGGAGGTGTGGAGTGGAAAGTATATCTCAAAGCAGCTGATGTGTTTCTGTTCTCTCTGCACTATCTTCAAGGTTGTATTCAGTACCTCTAATAAAAGTCTGGAAACTAAAATTTATTGGATATAAAAAGCTACAGCGTCAACTGTGTTAGTTCCCTGGCATATTACTGCCCACCCTGTTGCCTGTTCTCCTGGCTAACCTCACTGTTGCACAGCTGATAGGAAAAAAGGGCAGAGTCTGGCACTGACAGACACCCTGTTGTCTCCTGATACTGCCTGTCTGGCCCCTTCACTGCTCCAGACACACTGACTAACTGTCCATTCCTGTTTAATGTCCTAGCTGATCAACATCTAACTAAACTCAGGAATTTGTTTTTATTTGCATTTTGTTCTTAAATCTACTGCTTCAGTTTCCCACGTAAACCAGCTTTTTTTCCCATTTATATTGTTTAGTCTAATTTGCTAAGGTCTGGTCTGTTGCTAATGTTGCAACTGAATTTATATATTATCTATGTATTGGAGACTTGCAATAGAAATGCTTAAAATGCTGATAAATGTGTCCAGTTTTAAACTTGAAAACAAAACTGCTGATTTAATTCCTTAACAACATGCTTTGTGCTAAATAGTTAGTTATTGCATATTAATAGTCCTTATTGCCACGTATATAGAACTATTAGTTTATAATGTTTGCACACAAAAGTAACTGTGATTACACAGTAACTTCCAGCTGCTGCTGTTCAGCTGGCATTGATGGCCAAGGTCTTTGTCAGCCTCCAGGGGGTGAAGGTGATCAGGCTGGAGAGCTCTTAGATCAGAGGAAATGTATCTTTGTTTCTTCCCTCTCATTGCTGGTGTTTTCTACTTCTTGCTCTTCTCCTTCTGAATTCAGCTGCTTTTTAGTTTGTTTTTTTGCTTTTGCCAGTCATGCCTCTTGTGCCTTGGACAGGATGCCCTGCCCATTTTCCTTCCCCTGGGCTTATTTTAGTCTATATCTTGTAGCTTCTGTCACTTGGATGTCTCCAAAGTGCAGCTGTGCAAGCCTGTCTCTGCTGCTTTGATAATTTCATTACTTACTACATGACTACATAGTGTTGGGCTGTGCCATGCAGTACTTATTATTACAAAATATTTGCATTTTGGCCATTCTGCTATTTAAATGTGCTTACATTTGGGGTTTGGACAAACTAATATTAACTACATGCAGATTAACACACTTAAGACTTTTCTACTTCAGCTACAATAGCCACAAACCTTGCTCTTTGTTGTTACTATTTCTAGTTCTTGTAAAGAAAGAATAACCTCAGATGGTTAAAAGTTTAAGAAACGTTAAGTTCAGGATGACCATCTTTGTACATAGAGAACTAGATCTGGTGGACCCTCATACCCTTTTTTGACCTCAGAATGCATCATCCTTTGGTCAGCACAGGGACGCTTCAGTCTGTATTTATTTCATCAAAGGTCTTTTTGTGAAGCTGATCTATGCTGTCCTTCCGAAGCCCTGTCTTTGCAGGCACACAACCCATGGGGAAGTTTGTTCAGCATCTTCCTGTGCTGTGGTTGTAGGGCTGCCTGGAATGGGAGCTCATGCCAGGGCTTTTCCTGGCTCAAACGTGTGAACTGTAGATGCTAAATACAGTCAAGCAGAGAATCTGCCTCTATTAGAACACCAAGGGAAGAGTTCTTGGTTTTCTTGGTAGTATTTAAATGTTCTGTTTATAGACAACCTTGCATTAACCTTGAGCATGAGTTACTATTTTGTTATCAAAAGTATTTTATTGTTTTCCATGTTATTTTGGAAAGATGCACAGGGGAAGATTTGTCTTCCAACAAGGATATAAAATTGATTTTCATTGTCTCTTAGGAGAAGGGTGAAGTCCCACTGTAAAAATTGAAACAGGAAAGGCCAGGGGGAAAAAAAAGTTCTTATATGAGGATGCATTTTCTTACTGGTTTTGAAATGTAGAATTTTTCAAACAAGGCTCAAATACCATTTGTGTTTCTGAAGAGGAAATAGTCCCCTCCAACCAGATTCTCTCTGCAAGCTGGCTGTCTGTGATCTATTACGTTTTCTCAAATTCCTAAAATGCCCAGGCAGCAAAGGTGCAAAATGATTTCTTGAATATAATTTTTTTCTTCTCTGCTGTGTTTATTCTCTGGGTGAAGCATCCTGGACTTCAGCTAACATAAATACAGCACACAGACGCAGCAATCTTGCCTCTTTGTATTATAAGTGATAAAGTTAGACTTCTCAAACTTTAGATTCACTTAAAGATTTAGTGTTAGTTTAGCATCTTCCACATTACTGCAAGTAACCCCAAACTCATCAGTACAACATTTTACTGGAGAAAACAAACAAAACCACCACAGAAACAATAAGCACAAAACCAACAGCATAACACCAAACAAACAAAAACACCAACACATTACAACCTCTAACAGTTAAATGAACTGTTTCCTGGATGTAACTGGATGTTAGAGTCCTACCAGTCATTTTTATTAGGTTGCATATGTAGAGGTAAATGGTACAATGAAATCTGTACACTAGAGGACAGATTATGAGTTTGCTTCTTTTGCAGTCACTGACTTTTCAACTAAGAAAATCTGACTCAGCTGACTAGTACAAAAAGCCAATGCATTGGGATATAGATAATTCTAATATACTTTTATACATCCTATACAAGAGAGATTGAGAATTCTATTACTTGTTAGTGTTTCAAAGTATTGATTTCTTTTTCCAGCTGTCTAATTACTTCTCAATATCAAGATTTACTATCGGACATCAGTTATTATGGTTTGAACAGCGATTGAAAATGATTTATTCTGTACTTATTTTCCTTGAAGGCCGAGCTGCACACTGTGGGGGAAGCTTGTTTTGTACAAAGATTTGCATGAAGGCAGCAACATACTGTAGCCATGGAATATTATGCTATGTACATCAAGATAATCCTCATCTCTTCCACACACTGAGAGTGGGATCTTGAATTTTTAGCCATACAGTCATCTTGCAGTAGAAAATGCCTCTTTGCACTGGAATTTATGTGGGAACCATAGTGAGAAAATAAATATGGAAGAATATAATAATAGTTTACTCTAAACATGTTTTCCAGAAGTGTCTCTCTTGCTGCTCAGTCTTCTATTTTCAATTTAAATTCCACTCTTCCTTCATACGGATCATGAACGTTATCAAAGGTAATTCCAGCTCCAATGATTCTGCACACTATTTTAAGTTCTACATTCCTTGTGATGTTGAGAAATTTCACAGCTACCAAAGGATTGCTGTAGCTGGGCTAGGAGGGGGGGAAAAAAAGAAAATAATTTTACACTACCAATTTAAAAGCAAAGTCATAAGAATAGTCTTCTCATGAGTTCTTGTAGGATTGCAGAGATGCTCCGTATGTTTCACCTTACACAAAGAGAAAGAAGAAAATTAAATACAAAAGCACACACCTGAGACTTTTTCCCATAGTAGGGGAAGTAGTGCAGGTTGAAGGTCCCATTCACAGGGTAGTAGTCCACCTCCAGCGGGTGAGACTCCTCACCCTGTTTGTAAATAAGAAAGGAAGATGCTCTGTTGGTGAGGAAATCGTCAGCCAACCCAGGGCAAGCATTTTACTGCTGCTAAGTGTGTATTAAAGCTCAAGTGCAGCAGTCTGTTTAGTGCCAGTCTTATTTTTATTTTTCAATAAAAGGGGGAATCTCCAGCTTTTACTATTGCCAAGAAAAGCAGACAAGTGTTATTTAAAAGCAGTTGGGAATTTTGGATGGGATGAAATATGTGGAGAGCCTGAGGGAGCTGTGCTGAGGCACAACTGAAAGCAAACAGCAAGTGTTCTCTACAGCACAGGAGAGCAATTTTTTGGGTGGTTTAAAATAAAGCAAACTTATTTTTTTTCCTTATCATGTCTGCTGGTGCAAGAAATTGCACGGAATTGAGAATATTCCTGGTATTTGGGATCTGATTTCCAGAGCTGCAAGGGTAATTTTTCTGGTCACAATTGGACTTCTCTTGCTCTCAGAGCTGCAATGCTTGAAGTTTGTGAGACCTGACCTTCACACCCTTACCACATATGTGCAGTTCACCCTTGGTGCAGTGCCATTGCCA
Source organism: Campylorhamphus procurvoides (assembly GCA_013396655.1). Classification (NCBI taxonomy): domain Eukaryota; kingdom Metazoa; phylum Chordata; class Aves; order Passeriformes; family Dendrocolaptidae; genus Campylorhamphus; species Campylorhamphus procurvoides. Next base: position 31,114 of record WBMV01004905.1, on the reverse strand, counting down.
GGGAGAAACTTAATAATCTGAAATAGAAAACACACATTTGGTCATCTTGGAAATTGTTTTGAGATAAGATTGAGCAAACAACATAGAACCGAGCTGCAAAGGATGTTTAATGTGTTTCTGCACAAGGCTCTGTCAAACAGATCATCTCATCTTGTGTACCCGGGTGGAAAACTGTTGTGGCTGGATGTTTAGGAAGCAGGATTTGGTGCTGCTCAGGATGGGCAGTGCAGATGGGCTCCAGCCTGGCCAGGGCAGGTAGTGCTGCACCTCCTCCAAGTCCGGCTCATTTACCCACAGGACCTCGCTGATGTCCAGGCAGCCTGAGGTCTCTGTGCTTTTAATCTTAACCTTCTTAGAAAACCTTGGTTTTAGTGAAAAAACCCCTTGGGCTGGTATGATCTTACAAAACTAGTGGGGTCACATCCTCTAGCAGCAAGGGCAAAAGTAGGTGAAACCCCCAGGTCACTATCCATGCATCTTTTCCCTACTGAGGCAGTCTTGCTGAAGGAGGCATTCTGGGGAAAACCCCATGTTTCACCTGCCAAAACCAGGGGCACAGCTCTTACAGAGCTTGTACAGATTCTTGAAGATATCTAAGGTGCAAGCCAAATGAAAAATAAAGTGATTCTGTCTATCAAGAAGTGGAAGGGAATTTGAGCTCTTCACTTTCTACCAAAATGGAATTAAAAGGCTCACAATTTCACCCCAAAACAAATATAAAATGTTTATGCCTTTGTTTATGTCCTGAAAAAAATTAAAAGTATGCATAGAAAATACCCTTTTTCCTCTCCAAAATACACATGTTGGTGGTTTTCCCTGGGAAAAAATATTCACCAGGTTTGCATTTTGTTTTCATAAGCTCTTCTAAAGATTTTCTTTGCAGCCTGGAAAATTAAGGTATCACCTCTCTGAAACCACTTTAACTACTGTCACATCCTAATGTCTCAGCTGAAGGACTGTGGTATTGCAGGAGGAAACTATTTTGTGTGCTAGTTTGTGGGATGAGAGCCCTAAGGAGACACAAATCTAGAGCTGTAGAGTCAGTTCAGAGTTCACTGCCCTCTTTACTTTCCTAGGGTAAGTAGGTGGTAACCAAGTCCCAGGATTTCTCTGGTAACTCCAGAGTCCTGTCAGGTTAAAGCACAAGATTTTTGATTCCCACTACAAAGCAGAGTTCAGAACCCATGGCAGCAGACAACTCAGCAGCTCCCCAGTGGAGACTCGAGCTCTTCTCAGTGAATTCTTCCCTGCTCAGCACCTTGAGCTTGTACTTACCCTGTTCATTTTTACAATAAAACAAGGTTTTCCTTCTGGAAATCCAAAAGTTGGATCTGTGATGCCAGAGCAGTTTTGAAGCACATCTGAGGTAAATTTGCAGGATAGTTTTGTTTTATTTGGGCCATCAAAAGTGTCCTGGATGAAGTATGTGTTATTGGTGCAGTTGATGTTCAGATGCTGAGCAGCTGGCGTGTACGCTAGATGTGTGAAAGGAAGAAAGAAAAATTTCCCTCTGAAGTTTTTCATATGCAAATTATACATCCCAACATCAGGCTAGAGGTTCTGTCATGGGAGACTCTACTTCAAGTGAAGTTGAGATTAGATGTAATGAGGGAACTTTAAACTGTTTGGGGGTTTGGTTCAGGTTTTTTTGATTATTTTTTTTTTTTTTAGAATATCCAAGCAAAAGAAGAAGAAAAAAAAGAGATCAAATTGATTTAAGACTGACAACTTGTGTTGATAGTTCCATATAAAGTCAGTTTCAAATATAATTTTTTTCACTATGGGCATGAGAAACATGCAGAATTACAATATTAAGGCTCAAAAGGAATATAAATGTGCTAAGATATGAAGAGGCAAATGGAGCACCTAATCTACTTTGACTATACTCTCTGATGACACCATGCAATGGCTTTACAGACTTATTATGGCACTTTGATGTCTGTAGTCACAGAGAATTTAATTAGATTAATTTAGATGAGACTACTTTTGAAGACCTTTTGTCCTCCCCCTTCCTTCAAACTTTCTATTGGCCTATTTTATTAAGGCTATTTAGGATGAAACAAAGTAGAAGTTCTGAAGCAGGGCTCTAATTTTAATAGACATGTTTACATATTTATACATTTATGGATTCCCCTTCAGAAGATACACTTTCTACTCAGAATCTGTGATTTGAGAAGGACAAATGTAAAATGGAGGCACCGACTATAGGTTCTCAGACCTAATATGGGAGATGGATCAGCACATTTCTTTGGTATTATGCAGGAAGCCTCATTTTTACCTGTCAAAAAAGTGTGAAGAGTTGTCACTAAACCTTCCCAGGTTTTGTTGTCAGAGACATTATAATAAATTTGTAGTCCTCTATCCCCATAAACATCAGGTCGTAATGTTACACCTTCATGGAGAAAGAAAAGGGAAGAGAAAGCAGAAGAGATGCCGGGCACAGATTAGTTTCTTTAAATTGACAATAGTGATTATGCTGCATCAAGACTCACCATAAGTGCAGTAGATCCTCAGGCCTCGTTGGAGGATTTAACCATTTACAGAAACCACCTCAGCTGTGAATTGTTCAACCAAAACTCTAAAGCCTCTACTGCTGCTAAACTATTCTTTTCCTGTGTATCTGTGCTGTTATAACAACAGCTTGTAGAATCATTCCAGCAAATGCCCTGGATTTCCTATGGACCTTGTTAATAGTAACGGTCACATTGGTTTAAAGATCATACAGCAGCATCAGGAACAGCTTTCGAAAAAGCCACACAGTACTTTACAGGAATTATTTTGCTAGCAGACACCAAGCCTACTGCATACAGGGAGAGGAAACTTCAAAAGACAATTTTTAGGCCTACAGCTTCTAAAAAGTAATTTTCTCATTACCATTATGGAAACAAGGTGTTGGGGCGTGAAGTTTTAGCAGTGTGCACTGATGATCTCTCACTGATCATCTCCTGTCTCTTTTTATGTCCCACAAATCATTATTCCTAATCCCACAAGCCTTTGTCTTTTTTTTACTTGCGGCACAGTACATTATGCTGAGAAGGTATTTTTGCACTCCCAGGGACCATCCGCAGTACCAGCAAGCATAGAAATACCCACCCCAGGCTGCTTGTTGCAGCACCTGTCCATCTTGCCAGGCACCCCAAAACCCTACGTGGTTCTTGTGGGGCTGGAGCAGAACCTGGGGTTTCCCCAAGGACTGACCCCTGCCCATGGGGAGATGAGGTGCTCCACAGCCCAGGAAGGGCTCCTTCTCTTGCAGGTGACTGGTACAGGCAGGCACTGGTTTTCTCAATAATGTGATGAAATTTATCTATCTATCTATCATCTATCTATCTATCTATCTATCTATCTATCTATCTATCTATCTATCATCTATCTATCTATCTATCGTTTGTCTGTCTGTCTGTCTACATAAATATATATAGTTTTACATTATATAATATATTCATGCATATATAAATACATTCATATAAAAATTAATACATTAAATAAATGTGCCAATATTTTTTAAAGCCTGAAAAGCTTTGCAGGGATCATTTGGGCAGAATTGACCTGATTTATTCCACATTGGTCTCCCATCATGCCTGGGCTCTGCCGATGCCTCTCAGCCCAGTCCAGCCCCACACAGCCATGGTGGGACCCCGGCAGTACCTGGGGATTTCAGCTGATCTTGGTAATCCGGCTCATATGGATTAATCGTCCTCATCAAAGAATAAAGGGAGAGTGCGAACAGCCCTGTCATCACCACATAGAAAGCCAGGTAGTAGAGGCTGATCCAGACTGTGGAAAAAAATGAGGACAAGATCTCATTTTTCAAGAAAGGCACAACGATCCCTCTGCAGCCAGTAGCATCCTGAAATCACCATCAGCAAAATGTGTCATCTTACTGTTCTATTTTGGCGTGAGTTGCAGAATAACATTGTGCTTCTGCCTGTATATGCATAGTGCCTTGCACATGGTTGATGCTCTACAAGTAGCCGGTGGTTATTTTTGGAGGGGCTGGTAGAAACCTGTCCCTGTATTTATCGGTGCCTCTTAGCACGTTCTTCTCTGTCAGTTGGAAAGGCTCACATTTCAGTTGCATTTTCTGAGAAAATTCTGGTTTTAGGAGTGTCCAATAAGCTACATTCACAGATTTCATGGCAGAAAAAAAGCCACCTGGAAACTTCCAGCTGCTCTTACAGTTTGTGGGAAGAGCAGGGATCTTCCTTGCGATGGTGCAGACTGCCTTTCACAGAACGTGGATCATTAAACACATCATCATTGTAGACACAAGTCTGGCTATAGGAAGGAAGGCTCAGCTGAAATATGCACTAACACGCAGTGATAAGAAACAAGATCTACTAAGCAGACAATAATTCAGAAAGGAATTTCAGGAAAACAAAATTTGTTTTCAAAGAATTGGACAAACCCTATCAATTAAGCAAAATTCTCCATATATGTGAACCTTTTTTAGTTAGCAATGTCAGAACCCCACTCTAACCATCACCCTTAGCTATTAACAAATTAGCTTTTCATGTGTTAATTTTTCCCCTTTCACAGTATTTCATTTAAAACCACTTTAAAGTCATCTTACGTTTGCAGGAACTACTTGGATCAGTGTTTTGACTTAATTGATCCAGCTTGTAGGGCCACCCAAAAAGTTTTCAAAAGCATTTTTGAGAACTGATGTCTTCAATCTACACATCTACATTGTGTCCCACTCGCTAGGATGACTCCCCCACACACGGTTTTTAAACACACGCGAAGGAAGAGAAGTTTTTTGCATGCGGAAACCTACCCCAGTTAATTAAGGACCTTCCCATGAAGAGCTTAGTTTCCGGATTCCAGACAAAACGACGGAAATTCTCCATCCGTTCGCTGCAGGTCTTTTTTTCATTTAGAGTTGCCATTTTCTCACAAAAGTTCCCAAAAATGTGCCCTCCTTTGAAACCAAGAAATTCAACCAGTGCCCAGACAGTCACCCAAGAAACTTTGGGTTTTATACCTCCTTCTCCACTGAAGGTCACCAAGTTTGTTTCCTGTGCCAAGGAAAGTGTGCTCACCACTATCAACCCACTGCAGATACAATTCTTTATAAAGGCTGTTGATAATGCTGCCATTGAGGCTGGCAAGGGAAAGTTAGTTCCAATCAAATGCCCTTCTCCTTTCTCTTGACTGCCTTAGCAGGTCGGCAGAGTTGTGCATTTTTCCGAGTGCCCCTGGGGTTTGCGATAGACTCACTGTGATAGCTGTTATCAGGGCAGATAAAGCAAAGGAGAACACTTTTGTCTCTGGGTTTTCCTTTCTTTTTTTCCAATTTACTTCAATTAGTGGATATAGTTCTCCCAATACAACCTGTAGACACTTGTTTGCATATGGCAAATTGCAGTGAGAGTCAGTGGTGGGCAAAAAGCACCAAGTTTCCCAGTGTCTGCCACGTTGTGCAGCTGGGGAAATAAAGGGGTTTTCTGTTTTCTGTGGGGAATGTTGCCAGGTGATCCCTGACCATGCTAACTCAGCTTTGGAGTATGCATAATAATGGTTTTGCCACACAGGTATGTGATGTGGTGGAGCAGAGGACATAGAAGTGCCATTTAACCCCCTTTTCTATCTGCCTTAAACCAAAGGCTCTGGGGCATTCAGAGGCAAATCCCCAACCCTGAACTCACTCTGTGAACAGAGAAGCAGGACTGAAAAGTGTCCCCAGCACCTCCCAATGTACATGGAAAACCAAATGGTGCTCTGCAAGTAGCAGAGCCAATGAGCTCTCTAAATGTCTCTGCTGCAAGGGGAGCTGTTTTAGACTTGCTGGTGTCCTTGATGTTTGTCAAAACTGTTTGCTAATGCTCTTACTTTCTTATTGAATCCCTGTAATGTCAAACCTCCAAAACTGCATGGTGAATTCCCCAGGGCCAGGGTTTCATCCTGTTTAACCAGGTGTATTGACATGCCCTGCCTTACACTTGCTTCACAGGACACATGATGGGGGCAAAGTCTTTAAAATGGGCACATATATAAGGTTAGCTGAGAGACTTTGGATTATTTGGACATTGAAACAGCTGTAACAGAGCTTGCCAGCTGGAGTAATATGGCAAGGTTAGTCTCTCAGCTAAATAATGCAGAGCTTCTGAACACAGAGATTCAGTGTGGGGTTTTTTTGCCTCACGTCAGGCGGCATGATATTTTAGTGTAATAGCCACCAATTTGCAGTGATTTTTTCTCAGGTGATGAAATAGGAGTCAGGCCAAGTAAAAGAATAAGATTTACAAACATTTGACTGATTTGTATTTCCCATAGAAAAGAAAGGAGAATAAACATAAAAGGACTTTCAGTAATTACACCATGAGCCGACTGATACTCAAGACAAATACAGAGTTTTTCTTAAAAAGTTAAGACACAGAGGTTGGACAGTGGCCTGCAAATGGTGAAAATGAAGCAGGTGTCCACAGGATAAAAGGTTTGTGGAGGATCCCACCTAGCAGTTTTGGAAAGGGGAACAGAGGTGTAAAGACATAGTTTAGGGAGAAGAGTGGTGAGGGGGGCTGTGGTGAAGCAGGTCTTGAAGAGGATTTGTCTTTTCCTGTGTTGAGCAGGAGCAGTTGGGGTGAATCCAATGGGGAGGAGTGACTGGATTTGGTGAGATGTGGAGTTAGAGGCTTTCTGAAGACAGAGCACTTTCTGCACAGCCTGCAGAAAGGTAATAATTTAACAGTACACGGACTTCAGTAGGCAGCTAAATCTAAACAACAAATTAGTTATTAATAATGCAATTAAATCCCAAATTATGTTTAAAAGGAAAATGTTGGTACTCCTACTTTCACACAGTGAAAATTACGTAGAAATCAGCTGGGTGCAAGTGCCTGTACAGGAGGTGAAGTGAAGCTTCTCAAAATTTAGGAGATTGTACTCTATTGAAACTGAGGATGAGAATTTCATATGCTCTTCTCTCGTATTATATCCCATTTGTTCCCATCTGTCACTGGCTGGGGAATCTAAAAGTCTGCTGAGTTCAGCAGCACTCACCCAGGTGTGGCTGAGTAACATGAGTGAGACCATAAAACCAGGAGGGCAGAGTCACATGTGGGAGGGGAGGAAGGCACAGGGCAACTCAATGGGACGGCATGGACAATAGGAGAGGAGCAGCATCGACTTCTTCCATCCCAACAAGGGCAAAGATTTATCTCTGGTTTTGTGTATACCAGAGCAGGCAGGAAAATGTTGGTTGAAGGAAAGGAAAGGCAGATTTCAAACGGAGCAGGAAGAGCCTGGCTGCTTTTAATGCTGCTGTAACCTGCACATAATATGCTAACCTAGATTCAACACTGCTGGCTATATGAGGCAAGAGTAGAGAAGGTAAATGATTTAAGTCGGTGTTTTGAATTATTTTTCCTGATTTCTAAACTGAGGTTAGTACAGGTCAGTGAAAACTGAAAATGCAAATGCAACAAGTTAGCAGCAGTATCTACAGTGAAGATAAAAATAAAGCAGAAGAATATTACAACTGAAAATCTGTTCTGACTGGAAGCTCCAAAAATACAAATTAGATAAATGCATTAACCACATTAATATAAAAGCAGAAATAGAATTAATATAACCTAATTATATTCTTATTGAATAATCAGCTATGTACATAATTTCAACTGATAGCTAAAATAAATACATAAATATATTAAAACAAATAAATTACAAAAATGCATTTACACCAAATACAAAAGTAAGAAAAACAAAGTCACATAACAGTGTGTGGTTATAATAAAATTGTCTCATATTTCTCCTCCTGTGTTGGAAACTGTTAATGGAAATGTCAGATATTTCTCAGTGAAAATGAAAGATGCCAATATTTAGACAGAGAATGATCCATCAGCACATATGAGCTGAAAAACTTGCATTTCATTGAAGAAAGCACCAGGACTTTTGAACCAGCATTGAACTTAAAGATCAGGCTTGCTTGTGGAAGTGGTGCCATTGGTGCCTCCAGCCAACTGCATGTAGCAGTTGCTTGGTGCTTGTAAACAGGCACTTTCTATTTCACACTATTAGGATGATTGCAGAGGTGATTTTTGTTAAAAACTGAATTTCATTTGCATGATTTCTAAATGTAATTAAGGAAATGGGATTGGTTAGAAATAAGTAATTACTTGTTAAGTATGCAACTACTTTTGCAAGCTATCTGCAAGCCTTGCCTTACCTTGCCTTGCCTTCCTTTCCTTTCCCTTGCCCTGTCTTCACAGGAGAAAAGAAGGAGAAAGTTTTCTCCATGATGGTCGTCACTGCAGGAACAGGAGCCCTGGGGGCCCATGCAATCTCCATCCTTAAAGATACTAAAACCCCAGCTGGGTGCAACCCTACCCAGCTTGCTGTACCCTTGGGGCTAGTCCTGCCTTGCCTTGGGAAGGGATTGGACTAGATGAACTCCAAAAGTCCCTTCCCATACAGACTGTCTTATGCACCTATGATCCTCATCTGTTTTTAATTAGCAGGATGCAAACCAGAAGAGGACACCTCACACTGAAAATCTGTGATATTGTTATTATATGATAATACTTTGTATTTCTGTATTTGTCCCTTCCAGGTCTGTTGCTGGAATTTGTGAAGCCACTGTGCCATCTTCAGTGTCACAGGAATGACCTGATGTTGGAAAGACTACAACCCTGTCAGAAAGGATGGAGAAGCCCTTAACAGCCCTGAGCAGTGATGCTTCTCTCCCTGAGAGCTCTTGTGTTGCACCAGCTCAGCACAGCAGCAGCTGTCAAACCCTTGGTGGCTGCTTTGCATCAGGGCCATCAAACCTCAGAGATCATACATGTCCACCACCAAAACCCCCACAGGCATTGTCCTCCTTTCCTTCCCTACCCTTCCCCTGCAGACCATGGAGAAGAATTGGTTCTTCACCCATAGTTTATGGCCCCTGAGGTCTCTGTACAAACATTTTTCCCACCACTTTGGGCAAGGCAATTCAGAAAAGCAGGCTCCATACCCACGAGCATCCATTCTCTGCACAAAGGTGAACTCTGCTTAAAAAAATGCTTAGAAAAAGCTAAACCTCTCAGGTTTAGAAGGTAGCATGTGAGGAGTACAACACATTAGTAATGTCCTATAAGCACCTCACTGTCAACTGGTAAGTGATGACTTTGCTATTTCTTACTTTTCTGCTGCTGGTCTAAGCTCCCTCTTGCTTTATAATCCATCAGGATTCATCCACTGCCTGCTTTCCTCACTCACATGTACAGGGCTTCCCATTAGCATCCATCACTGCTCTGATGCCCTGGCCTTGTGGCCATTGCAGCCAGGTCTGGTCCCATTGCTGTGTCAGTCTCTTGACTGGGAACCTTTTGCTGTATTTAATGTACCCAGAGCTGCTCAAAGGGGGGCTGATATTTGCTTTCCTTGGCTGGCATTTAATGCCTGCATTGTTGACCTTGGTCTGGCCTCAGAAGAGAAGGACAGCCAAGAGGAAAGGTCGTGCAGGAGTCTGGGGTGTGCCACAAGGCTGGAAGCAGTACCATGGTCTGGCTTCCCCTCCTGCACAGCCCAGGCATGGTTGTGAGCAGGGTTAGGCAGATTCATCGCACTCTCCCTCCCTTACTGACCTAAGCACCAGCAGGGCAAAGCCTGGCCTCAGGGAGACCCAGACTCTCCAAAAAAGCAATGCAGAATGTGTTTCCCAGAGCCAAACTGCTGTGACTAGAAGCAGCTGATTTATATTGACAAAGAGGGAGGTGAAGCCCCTTCCTCTCCCAGTGGTGTGCACAATTAGCAAGATTGAGTGATAAGCTTGAAGGTCACTTTTGGAGCACCATGCCTAAAAGGTTAGATCCAGGTTAAGATGCTATTGCTCGGAGATGTTGCACCTTGGCAGGCCAGGCTTGGCTTTACACTGGGCTCCCTACATGCCATACCAGCTTGACCTGCTTTCAGTTCACCTGGCACTGGCTGGGAGCTCGGTGTCAATGTTAATAAAACATTAACTTTATTTACTTGTGATAAGGGCAGTGAGTCCTCCCTCTTGTGGAGGTTGTGTGGGAGATGGTGGTGGTGGGGAATACCAGGAGGAACAGGTCGTTGCCTTACTGGAGTAGCACCAGCATCTTGACAGGGGGTCAGCCCGCTGGTTTTGGGTGGCTCCATGGTGCTGTCTCTCCAAGCACCATGATTTCACCCGTCTTCCTGAAGAAGGTGTTCATCTTGTTCTATCTTGATGACTTTCCAAAGCACAATACAGACTGTGCCAGCTGGGAGGAGAATCCATTCTGGGGGAAGGTCCAGTGGGCCTGGGACTGGTGTACGTGAGGCTTGCCAATGGGGTCCTATGCTAGGGCTTGCATTTGAAGTTCATCTCCTGTGGCAGAAATGAGGTTTATGCCTTTTTCATTGGCCTATCACTGTCGTCTGTATTAAAAAGTCAGCAAGTGATTGGCTGTGCCAGGCTTGCTCAGCCTTTCTCATGGAGAAGACAAAAAAATTTTCTGAAAATTTCTGAAATATAAAATTTAGAATGTAAGAGAACACCAGAACCTGATGGTGGAACACAGTGAAGGGAAAAAGATGTTAAAGGGCCTTGAGGGGCAGCCATGTGAGGAGCAACTGAGGTCACTTGGTCTGTTCAGCCTGGAGAAGAGGAGAATGGGGGGAGACCTCACTGCAGTCTACAGCTTCAATGTGAGGGGAGGCAGAGGGGCAGACATCGATCTCTTCTCTCTGGTGATCAGTTATAGGACCTGAGAGAATGGCTTGAAGTTGTATTGGGGAGGTTTAGGTTGGATATTAGAAAAAGGTCTTTGAGGCAGAGGGTGGTTGGGCACTGGAACAGCCTCCCCAGGGAAGGGGTCACAGCACCAAGCCTGACAGAGTTCAAGAAGTGTTTGGATGATACTCTTGGGCACATGGTGTGACTCTTGGAGATGGTCCTGTGCAGGGCCAGGAGCTGGGTGTGATGATCCTTGTGGTTGCCTTCCAACCAGGCATATTCTGTGATTCTGTGTGATGTTGTTTGAGTCCAGCTTTCTGTTTAGTTTCAGAGTTCAGGGTGTGATTTATTTTATTTTTTTTTGTCTTGTGGATTTTTTCTTTGCTGCATTGTGTTTCATTAACAGTCCCTCTCATTTGCCTCTCCCCTCTCTTTCACAGTTTGACAAAAGAAAACATGTTAGCATTTTTTCAGGCTTGGGGAGCACAGTCTTTCCGTGTTTGAAAATAAAGCTATCAGATCTGCAGTCTGAGCAATTCAGGGCAAGAAAACAGTGAAAACACGCAGTTGTTGTCCCACTGATTTCAGCCTCAGGGAAAGTGATAAGAGCTAGGGAAGGTGCTGGCAAAAATTCAGTGCTGGGTTTATGATAGCACAGCATGATCAGGGCTGTAGAAAATACAAAGCAGCCACTCTTGAGGGCTTAGCTGTTCTGCACTTTTCCGTCCTGCTCCTGTTTGTCCAAAGGCTGCTGACACCACCAAGAGCCCAGCCCTCTACTTCCCCTCTACATCCTGAGCATCTAAAGAAAATTATTGCTATGAAAAACTGCTAAACTGAATGCAAAAATAAACCTAGAAAACCCAGTGGTGTTTCTTTCAGCCAAACCCTGCTGTTTTGGGGGCAACATACTACTTCTTGTGGTGTCTTTCAGATGATGGTGAGTAACACTGGAAACATTAAACATCGCCTGAAACACCTCCAGCAGTTCTGGCTTCATCAGCTTCCACTGAAGGGATATCTCCATCTGCACAGGTTATCACAGGCCATACTGTTGCAAGGACATAACCCACATGCAGAGCTGAATGCCCATCTGCAGAGCTGCACCCTGGCTCTTGTCACACTCAAAATCTTGTTTATGGACAAAAGGGGTCCTCATCAAGTAAAGACAAGAATTTATCGATAACATAACTGAAATCCTAAGAATCTAATTGTTATTACTCCAAATCTAGCTATTACATGAAAAAATATTGCAGTTAAAATCATACACACACACTTTTTAGCCTCTGCCCTTTACCTTTGTGTTGGATTGCCCCTTCTCCTGCTTCCTGGGTTCCTGAGATTGGTGGTGTCTCACTGGTGGGGCATTGTGGGTGGCAGGGACAACCAGAGGCATCCCTCAGATGAAGGGAAGTCCCACCATATCTAAGTTGGGCAGGGCTCAGCCTTCAGACCTGTCCAGGTGTGCCAGGCTGGGTTTCCCCCAGCCTGACCTCACCATGACTGTTGTGGCACTGTCACCTTGTGAGATATTGCTGTCTCTGACCTTTCACTTCTTCCTTTATGCCTCCCTACTTCAAAGACTGTTGAGAAATTGCTTAGCCAAGCTATTAATAATTTAATAATTCTTAAGTCTTACTTCCTAAACCTGTTCTCTTGTACTCTGTTACTGCCATTTTCTTTTGAACTCCTTCCAGCTTGTCAATGTCTAGGGGATAATAAGGTGTCCAAAAGTGAATGCTGTTCAAGACGTGGCCTCACCAACCACAAATCCTCTAAAATCCATGGCAATGTGCCTACTGCTTTAAATTTACTTTGGGATCTGAGCAAAGAGAAGAATACTGCTTTTTTCAGCTCGATAACATGATGTCTCTGCATGAGCCGTTTGAAATTACATAGGGATTTTTTTAAAACACATTTTGACACATCAATTTGCAAATTCATGTGTATTTACTATTTAGAAAACACTCCAAACTGCTTTGAGTACTGCTGCTTCTTGCAGTTCACCTCCCATTGGATTTTAGCCATTCAAATATTTGCTTTGTGTCTTGTACTTTGCCACACTGCAATCCCTGTTATTTTCTGCCCAGGTTTCTAATCCTGACAGACCTTCCTGTTTCTGTTGTCAAAGCCTGCTGCAGGTGGGCTGACCCTCTCTCTTGCTTCAATAGTTGACTCTCAGATTAGTTTTTAACCAAGATGAAGAAGTAACAATGCAGAGTCTTTGTCTTAATTTTAATATACCTTGCTTAGTTCAGACATTTGGACTGAATGTGGTTCATTTTTAAATGGACCTCGTTTTTAAGGACACCCAACTCGATTCCTGGACCTGGTTTTCAGAAATGAACTCTGCACACAGCTGCTTCAAAGCATTTCTTCCCAAGACTCAACACATTTTCTTACACACTAGAGACAAGACATTGGGAAAACTGTGTGCAACAGCACTCAACACATCTGCCACCTGCCATTCACATCTGCCATCACTACCTTGTTCTGATGCAGCAGGTCTCTATTACAAATGATATCCTTCCAATTCATAAAAGGGTTCTTCAGCTTCTTCTAGGTGATTAATTATACTACTCAATAAATGCATCACTAACTCAGGTAGTGATGTAATGATAAGGAATCATGAAATGATAAGTATCTATTCCTTACTAAATTTATAGTGTAGGGAGGAAGATTCCTTCATTCAAGTATATACTCACAGTGTACAGGAAAGCAAGGGTAAGTTCAGATAACTGTTGGAACTCCTCTTTGGGAGCAGGTTTTCCAGTGCTTGTGAACTCACCTAATGGCTATTTCACTTAGATCACATTATCAAAGTTTGCTTGGAGAAAAACTGCATGAAACAATCTAAAAACCTCACCAAACCAAGATATGCCCAATTTAGCACCTGTCCTAAACAAAGTGAGAAATGCCACTGGTACAGCATTTTCAGCATGACTTAAATCACCCTATTAACATGTAGGCAAATGGATGGTATAATCCCTTTTCTAGCCTCTTCCTTTGCACTGGAGTGGAACTGACTTTTTTCCTTTCTCTCTGTTTTTGAGGTGGTGTGTTTATTTGTCTTTGAACCTTTGGGAGAAAGGATAGATTTTCAAGGATTACTTTGTCTCATTGCTGAAGTCCTCTGCCCTTGGCCATCTGGAAAACACTTGTTTATCTATATGTTCTTTAACCTGAGCACCTTTTTTCTGACTTGCAACCAGTCTTGGTTATGTCAGATACTGGGATACAGCTGTCTGCCACTTGCAGCACGATTTTTTCCCTGGGTAATGGATGAAGCAAGGAGTGATTTCCCCTTTCCTCCCACTCAGAAGAGGCAAAGGGTGTAACCTGGTGTGAGCCAAGGTGGACACCCCCTGACCATGGTGGGGCCCTGCCAGACCCTGGTGACAAGATAATGGTTTTCTTTGTCACGTCTTCAGAACACAGTCCTCAGCAGGCACTGAAAGTTCCTGCCCTGCCCAACACCATAGGGAGCCCAGCTAAGGTAAGGAAGTCTGAAGCCGTCAGGGTTTGTCTCCACACAGCAGGTTTTCAAAGCCTTTGGCTGTGCTGGTTTGGACCTTAACTCTGTGTCAGACTGGGCAGGGAAAGGTCAGCTTCAACCAGGTGAAAAATCAATACTGAGTGGAAAGTGGTGTCTCAAGCTCTGAGTGTTACAATGCCACTGGGAAAATCCACTTTTACAGATGCCTCTCATCCTCATTGAAAATTCCCCATAAATATGCATGGCTGGTTCCTCCTTTGATGTCAGCCTGAGTAATAGTATATTTGCTAAAATTCCCGTTGGACCTTATTTCCCCTATAGATGACAATCAAATAAATATATTAATATGTATTTCTTTAAAATAATAAATATATAGAGATATATAGGGTCTTTTTTTTCCCAGGTTAATAAAAGGAAACTAGGCCAGTTAGAAAATGTAGAATTATCTTCCAGTAAATTCACAGTGGTTTTTTGGTGGTTAATGAGCTCACTTTAGCATGCATATATCCTTTTACACTCCCTGGCTCTCAGGAACTGATCAGTCTTCCTCCTGGCCTTGTTACAGCAACAGACTGATTCCTGCTGTTGCATAAAAAATACTTGTTTGTGTCAAATAAAATATTCTGAACTACCAAAAAAGCATTATGTAATGGTGCTATGTTTTAAGGGACCCCAAACTCAGGTCAATTTTTTCTCAAAGGCTCAACACTCGCTGCCCTTGCTACAGTAGGGGTGATGGTGGGGCTGTGTCGCTGCCATCCTGCACCCCTACATGCAGCAGAGTGCTGACATGGGTGGGACCACAGCATCCCTCCAGGGTGCAGTGCAGGGGGATCAGCTCTGAATATCCTCTGTGTGAGCTGCACGTGACTGCAAAGCTCTAGAAACCATGACAAATCTTGCTTTGCACAGCTCCTGAACTGCGTGTGCTGAGAGGCATTTTAAAACGGTGCCAAAGTAATTCAGGAGATGGCAAAAATAATGCATTCAGTCTTTGTCCAGAGGTAGAAATATTACTCTTGTTTCAGTGAATGTTCGTAAATGGGAACAGATGATGAGATTTTTCCTTATAGTGTGACTGTAAGTGCTAAGGAGGGATCCTCAAAAAAAGAGGAGGTGAGAGAAATCTGAAGACAAGGGCCAAGCATAAGCAGGTTTTAGTCTCAAATTATCTCTGTGTACATGTGGAGCCACTAAACCACCAGTCTAAGATACACTGTCTTCTGACAAAATCTTACATTTAGCAACTTGGCATTAAAAATGGACATGGCTACAGGTGAAACAGTTCTACTTTCGGCTATTTGTCTACAAGACTTAAAAAACTGAGTCTTCAGAGAGACGGCGTGAACAGTTTTAATGGAGATACCATTAATACAAATGGATCAATGTTTCAAGGAAACACCACACTGGGAAAAAAATACTGTAAAACTGAGTGTTCCACTAAAACACAGGAGCATTTATGGCACTTTTATGTTTAGCTGTCGTCTTGCTGAGATGAGAAGATTTCAGAATATGCCAATGCATCAGAATTTCAGTATCAGTGCATCTTTATATTTGTCTGAGTGCCTGAGATCAGCATCCATAATGGATAATGAAGCTTGTGATTCCAAAGCATTCTTACTAAATATCACGATTTAGAATTTACTACTGCTGTAAGCAGAAGTTGTGAAGATACTTGTGAATGTCAGGTCTGGCTCTTGAAATATATCCCAGTTGTTAAAAAGAACTTGTTCTGCCCATAAACTATAAGACTGGCACAAATATGTATTTGCTACATTTATCAGTTGATGTGAATGTGTAGCTAGATTTATTCCTCCTAGACATAACTATTAAGATTGGTGGATTTGGCAGGATCCATGGCAAAGATCGCTGACCACCTCACAAAACAGTGCACTTGCTTCCCAAATGACATGTACAGCATTGCCGGAAAGCCAAATTTGTAAAACTGAACCATCAGCTGAAGAGAGAACAACAGATTCGAGTCAGCTGTCAATCTACCCCAATGACTTGAAAGACCCTATGTGAAACTCGTGACAGAGTTCAGTAAAAATCCTGCTCCCACCACCACTCACCCCCACTGGGTAGGGGGGTCTCTTCTTGCAAAGGGTATTAAGCAGAGTGAGAGACATCTGTATAAGGACAGCCCTCAGAAAACCACTGTTATCAGGGGGAAAAATATAATTAAGAGATACAGGAGGGAAAGTGAGTGATCACAGAATTGCTCAATGACATCTTTTAAATAAAGGAGTTAAATTTGTTTATTTAAAGAAGCTGTGCAATCGTGTGAAGTTATAAAAACTGCAGCTTAACCAGAGGTACATGAAGATGTGGTCTATACCAGGGTCACACAGCTTATTTCTGCAAGCCTGGTGTGCTCTGTGCTGCCCTTCTCCTGCTGGACTCCCTCCTTCTGGGCATCATGGGCTGCACTGCCGCCTGTGGCACTGCCAGGCAGGCACCCAGCACAGCAGCACCCAAAGGTGAGAAGCCTGCATTGGAGTCCTCCTGCTGGAGTCTCCTGCAAATCAGGCCTTTTGGTTGCCTGAGGAGGGCGGCCTGGGGACCTGGTTTGCTTCCTACACAGGAACCCTTGCACAGCACTCACAGCTTTCTTTGTCCAAAGGCCATGTGCTGCTCAGGGGAGGGAGGCTGAGCTTTGCATTTCACAAGTGTTGGATAAACAATGTGCTTACAAGTGTGGGGTCACACCATGTCAGCCACCTGCTTTTGGTCTCATTGCCCTTATAAACCTGTGGTGCAGGATTTGGCCTCTGATTAATGAAGCTTTCTGGTCCTAGTGCTCTGTGTACTCTTAATGAATAACAGCACTGCTTCATGCGCAGCAACAGCCATCCCCTTAACCAGCACCCTAAGGCATTCTCAAAGTGGGACCAGCACCCTTATGGCAGGCTTACAGAAGGGGACAGAGAGAGGGATCATTCCCAAAACATGCCAAAACCATATTTTGGACAGGACCATGTTTGGGAATTGTAGAGAGGCTTTTTCCAGCCCTGAAACACACATGCCCAGAAACAGATTTTATCTAGTATTTTTATTTTCCTCCCTGGTCAAATTTTCATAATATTCTAAAATTCAATCTCAGTCCTGCTTCTTCAGCTATGGCAACAAGAGCACCATTCAGTGCACCAGGGCAACAGGGCTGAGCGGGTTGTTCCTTCCCATAGCCCCAGGACTGCAGTACCCTCTTAGGTGGGAGTGTACAGGGTAGAAGGGCTAAGTGATGATCTCTGCTTTCTGCCTGCTTTGTGACTGTGCCCCTATAAACTGCTGCTTTTCCTTGACTCAGTAAAGTCACTGTAAGTGCCAATACTGCAAAATGCAGTTATCAGTAAATGAATCATTAGTGGGAGGCCCTGAGGATTGGTAACACGATATGGAGACTTTCAGTAAGAGGTCACAAGACCTGAGCTGAGGCCAAGGTACTCTTGGCGGCATGTAACACTGTGGTCTGCGTGGTCACCTGCTGGGCTCCAAAGCTGGTGTGGGGTGCAGCTGGATGGGTGTAAAGGCTGTCAGCTACTCCTGAAAAGGATGACTGAGATCCTTTCTGGAGTCTGAAGCTCCCCAGTGTTTTGCTGCTCCACTCTTGTCACCCAGCACAACAGCACCCGAGACTGTTTCCAAGCCCTCTTGTGTCCCAGTGACCCAGTTTACCCTTTTTTTCTAACCTTGGATCATTTCCATAGATGTGTTGCTGCTGGCAGACTGGAGGAGGCAGTATCTGGCCATTGCTGAGTAGGAGGACAGTGTTCCCCATGCCTTTGGGGCAGCAGCCTGGTCTGCAGCTTTGATTGCAGTTTGGCGGCAGTGCTGGGGGCTGCAGCTGCTCTGGGGCCCCTTTCTTGGAGTCTGGCAGTATTTACTCACATCAGCTGGTCTCTCTCACCTTGTCCTTCAGGCAGTGCAGAGCCACAGGGGCACTTCCCCAGGCCCCTTGTAGCAAGAGGCACCCTGGGATAAATGGGGTAATGTGGGTTATTTCTGATTCCACCACATCCCACCACCAGAACACGCATATCATCTGGGACTCAGAGTTCTGGTACTGAGACCTGAATGAAGCAGACAAGTTTTGAGAGAGAAAAGAAAGCTTTGATGTCCCTTGAGGATAGCAAAGAACACAATTTTGCTCCTGTTGAGGTTGCTCACACTTTCTTCTCCCTTCTCTGACTGTTGCTCTGTTTCTCTCTGTTTCACCTTCTACTTGTTTGCCTCTCCTCCCTGCTTTTCCAGCTGCTCAGAGATCGTGCTGCTCATCCAGTTTTCTCTCCCACCACATATCTCACTACTCATTGCCTCCCTTCAGGTTTGTTTGTCTTGTGCTGCTGCCTATGAGGATGCTTCTGGTAGGGGCATCTGGCATTGTTCTTGGACACAGCAGCTGTCTTCATGTCTAAGACTGTACTAAATTTGCTGGCTCAGGGGATTTCTGTCTCAATAATATTAACTGCTTGAGGGGTTGTCAGAGCCCAGACCACATGGCAAAGTGTACAGCAGACAGTATTCCCCATAAATTGCCAATCAAAAACCCTGCAAAGAGGATGTGCTTGTGCTCAGCGAGTGAGCAAATGCTTTCTGGTGATGCATAGACTGAAAATGTTTGCTGTCTACTAAATGCCTGAAAAGTGTGGGCTCACTAAAACTGTGTCTTACCTAGAAAGTAATATAAAAAATATTTGTATAAGTGTCCAGAATGTTCCTAATTGAATATCTATTTACATCTCCAGCAATGCATTGCAGGACTCACTAACAGATACCAACACTCAACAAGAGCTCCCACACCCCACAGACATACTGGACAGAAGCAGGGTAGCTGTGTGTGTAAGTATACCCCCATTGCTTATTCCTATGTGGCATCATTCTGCTGAAATGCCGAAAGTTTGGATCCAATGTTGCTAGGGGTATGGAAGGAGGAGTGTGGATATAGGCTGACAGCATTTCTCTATTTATGTCCATGAGGAATGCATGTGCAGGTCCTTCCTAAGCATTTCTGCAAATACATTTTTAAATCGATGTCATTTCAACCAGACAGTCAAGGGGATCAATATTCACTATCACTGAGTATACTAAACAGCATTGATCCCCCTCATCCCTACACAACAGGGAGTAAAAGCTGAGCATGCATGGTAGCTGGTAGAAGTTACCTTTCAAGCTATATGTTTTAAGGATGCACATGTGGAATTGCACTGATCTGAAGGATTAAGGGCTAATTTGGTGATTATATACCTTCCTCCTAGATGGTGGGAATGGATGGGATAGCGGGTTGTAATCCACTGATGACATGTGTTATCTGGTATGGCATTTCCAGAACAGCAGGCATGAATGCAAAGTTCAGTGTGAAGAACAGCAGATGGAGAGGTCATTTTTTCCACCATGTGAGTAACAGCTGCTCTGGTTGGCACTGTGCTGATTATTTTTGCACCAGCAAAATCAGACCTGCTTTGGGGGGGTGAGCACCTGTCCATACAGGTGTCCTCAACATAAAGTAAGGAGCAGNAATTCTATGAGTCATGGGGTATGGTTGAGCTGTTGATGGCCCATTAGCACCCACACCCCCTCAGGCCGGGTGTGGAGGTGCTAACAGCTTCCTGGGCAGATACTGCAAATGGTCCATTGTTCTTGGGGAATGAATAGAGGGTGTAGAATACACAGCTTTAATCACTCCCACACAGTGATAACTGGTCCCTCCTGCTAAACTAGGACAAGCAGAAACACAGAGCTTTCTGGCAGTGGTATGTTTGGCCCCTAATTATTGGTCACCTTACAGAAAGGACATGATTAATAGAAAAAAAAAATCTATAGTCTAATTAAAATGGTGAAATTCTTTTTCCATTGAAGCTGCTTTTACTGCTACTTACTGTCTTAAAACTAGGGAAATTAAATTTCTCTGGAGCTAAGGGTGAAGTATTGAGTATCAACACTTTATGTGCTTATGTGCCCTCCTTGAGGACTTTACCCACAGTTTTCCTATTCAATTGTAAATAGCTTCTGAAACTGCAAGTTATGAGATCTCCATAGCAAAGGCTGGGTAGATACTCATGGTGTGTGTTGTAGAGCAAGAAGTAGGGGAAACGATGATGGCTTTCTCTAGCCCCCAAGAGCAGGATGAAGCAGAGGGTAGAACAGAGTCTTTCAGAGACAGTACTGAGAGTACTGAAAGTACAGCCTCTCAGCAAACAGCTTTTACAGCATCCCTCCTTTTCAGCTCTAAGGGTTGATATGGCACAAACCTTTTGGTTGCCATATCAAACCAATACAATCATTAAATAATGTCAGTCTCACTATTTGAGGAGCTACCTGAGAAGGTCATATAAGGTGTCACCAGTGCACGCGTGGGGTGCTGAATGAGCTGAACACAATCATGCATGCTCAAGGCCCCAGGAGGGATGGTCTTTGCAGCATACACACTTTGCATATAGATTACTCTTTGGGGATTTTTTAAGTACAAATGTTTTGCAGGAAATCTCAGAACAGCTACAATATGGATTTTTCCCCCAGATCAAGTGGCTGAGCCCTATGGGGCCTCTTGGTCCAACACCCACCAGACAGGGATCTGCTCCACATGCTGAGACCACTCTTCCAGCAAGAAACAAGAGGGGACCCCTCTGGCCTCATCTAGCCCCACTATGTGCCACAGGGTTGCAAGCCCTGAACATCCCCATGCTCAAGCTGCCACCACAGGCTGGGCTGTGGGTGGGAGGCAGCTATGGGACTCCTGGCAGCCTTCATCTGCCATCATATCTGGGCATAAGATGTGGACAAAAATGACCTCAAGGGATAAGGGGACACTTCTACCATTTGAACCAGTGGTGACAACTCTTTTCTCAGGAGGTTTGTGAGCTTTCTGAGCCCAGGTAACCTTGTAGCCTACAAACAGAAGCTCTCTGCTAAGGCAGCCCATGAATTAGCTGCGTATTGTGTGCACAAATATTTTTCTGTCCATTGGAATGCTGTCTGACAGACTCATTTGCTGCCCTTTGCATCTTGGATTAAAAGAGATAGCTGGCAACTGTCCCCTGCTGTCTTTCTTATTGCCATTCGTGGTCTTATTGATCTCCTTCATGTCACCCCTGCTCCTCTTCTCTTCAAACAGAAGAGCCCTCCTGGATTTGTTTCTGGTGCAGAGCCCTCTTGGTACCTTTGATTATCCTCACTGATGATACACTGATGGATCAGGAGCATCTTTGCATCTTTTCCTGTTCTGCTGTAGCTTTCTGGATGTGGGGAGAAGCACACAGTACCCAACCTCAGAAACATCTTCCCCTAAAATCAATGTCTGTTCACCGCAATAATAATGGTGCCTATTGGTTTACAGAGCAGAAAACAGGATGCATCCAGGAGGGGAAGACAGTTATTCAATCCCATTAAAGACCAATAAATAAATGATAGATTGTGTAGCAGAACAACTTGGACTATCAGATGTCCTTTTGTAATAAGGGAATGTAAAGCCTTCTTTCCTGCTGGGAGAAGATCCCTCTGCACCCAGCACTAGGCCGGCTGGGGAGGTACTACCAGCTGCTGTGGGTGACTTTGCTGGGTTCTGATGAAGAACTTTGCCTCTCCCTTTCTATACCTCTAGTCCACAGTAATTGCTTCCAATGGCCTCATAATTTTTTCAGGACATTGATGAGATATTGTGACACAAATCAGCATAATTGCTTTCTATTCCAGAAACCACCCATTATGCCACCACTTTTGCTTGACGTGACTATGCCAAATGGACTGTGTAAAGAAGAAAAGCCATCCTCTTCTGTATAATGGGATAGACTGAGAAGCACAATTCATGACAAGAGAGGAAGGAAGCTGACTTATGTTTTACTAGACATCCCTTTTCTGTAAGTGCTTGGTTATAAGACCTCAGCAATTGATTCTTGTAGGGAACTGTGCCAGGGATGCCTCCTGAACACTATTACAGTTGTTCACAGAAGAAGAACAAATCTGATTCTGTAGATAAAAGAAAACTGAGCTGAACTGAACCAGTCCAGTATACCCATCTGTTTATGAATTTATTGGAAAGATGAAAGCTGAACACAAAATTCATCTACGTGCAGCTGTGCACTTGATGTTGCCTGTGTTGATGGTCCATCTGGGTTTTTGAAGCTAACACTCCTCAGGCCTGTGATGAGCAGAGACAGTTTCCCATTTTTCTCTCTTCTGCGTTAGTTCTCTGGTGCCTCCCAATGTGGTCCCTATCTCCTTGAAACTCTTCTGCAATGAAAACATTTACTCCCTCTCCCTTCATTATCTGGTTGCCTCTTTCCCCAAGTGTGTTGCCCCTGAGAAGTCCAGTCCTCTGCTAAGTGTGGTTACATTTGGCCACTGGGTTCAAATGATATCACAGGGATTGATAGGCAGCACAATTGCGTAAGTCTCAGCTTCAGGAGAAACAAGGATAAAAATGCCCCGGGGAGAACAAAAAGCAGAAAAATAACCTCATTTAACAAATGTCCATGCATTCATTGGCCTAAAAAACACAGTTTGAGCAGAACTTTACCAGGCAAATTCCACTTAGAGAAGTGGAAGAACATTCCTGCATTGCAGTTATCACACAAGGCTGGATCTACAGATGTTTTATGAACAGACATGGTATATACATACCAGCTACCAATACCGTGAAAAGAAAAGGATCTTACAATTATTCATTACATAGAGACTGTAGAAAACCACAGATTTGATGCCTCCAATATTGATTTTCGAAGTGTGAAAGAATGTAGACACCTCACTTAATGGGACCTCAATTTCAAAGAGGCCAAACCTCTCCCAGATTTCAACAGGCAGATCAGCTGCATGGAGGATTTTTATTTGTAGCTGCACATGCAAACCCTTGTACTTTATTTACCTCACCTAAGCCAAGCTCGCCAGTCCTTGCACTCTGAGTATGTGTGGGTATGCATGAGTAGATGTTGATGTGTTGCAAAGTCCTACAACAGAAAAGTACTTCTGTCAAGTACCAGCTCCTATCAGGGGCATATCCTATCTCAGGCCTCTTCAGGATGCAGGCATTTGTTTTCTCGGTTCAGTAAATGTGACTCTGGAACCAGGGTCCAGAAGACCAGAGCATTTCCGTAGGTAAGCTCAACTTTTTGGTGACTGAGTGTTTGGGAGGTAGGTATCTGTTTTCACTCAGGAAAAAGGACAGAAGACCTTAAATTCCTCCTCATACTTGATGAAAACTCATTTTTCCCATGCAACAGATTCTTGCTTTGTGGCCTTAGTGCCTGTTTCTGCAGTGGTGCCCTTTGGAGTGTATAATGTATTAAACTAGGTCTTTCTAAAGGATTGAGATATCACCCCAGATAGTCTTAGAGCTCCTAACTGGCAATCTAAGTAACCCAGCATTATTTATAAAGGAAAGCAAAGTAATTGATAGCAGCAGTACAGACTCGGTATTCAGTTGCTCTGTCTGAAATTTCTGACATTGCTGTACTCAATACTGCAACTCAGGTCTGGCTGCCACTGGGTAGTTAGCAATTTAATATCCAATATTAATTTTATTTTCATTGAGCATTTGCTATCTAATAGTATAGGATACTTAGTACTCAGGGATTTGGGGTATTTTTCCTCCTCCAGAGAAGACTGTCTCCAGTTAAGGTCTTTCTTGCTTGTTTCCAAACTTCCAGACCAGTTTCTTACATGGCAGGTTCTTGCCAATTTTTCCCTTTTATGGTCTGCAATATGAATAGAGGGATTTATTATCTCTTTCATTTATTCCTTTCCTCTCCTCCAGCCGATGGCCTCATCATCTTCTTGGCAAGGAGGGCTAGCAGTCTCCTAGGATTTTAAAAATAAATGTATTTAATTCAATGACTTTGAGGCTATTCCTGTCTGGCTTCATGGAGGGCTGATGTGAGGTTTTAGAAGGTAATGACTGCACATATGAAGCATTTCTTAATAGTGCATTTCTCAACCTGTGGCATGCACTGCTTACACTTTGTCAGAGCCTCTGGAGCATGATACAAAGTCATTGCTTCACCTAACATCTGCAGGCTGGCAGCCAGCACCACATTTTATATTTGCCCTGGCACAGGCGGGGCAGTGTGGTGTCAACTGATTCCCATTTTGTAGCTCACAGCAGCTTTGCTGTTGGGCCTGCCCAGCTATTCAAAGATTGGCACCACATGCAGGTTGTGCTGGTTCAGGAAACTCATCCCCTGAGACATAGTTCAATTCGCCAGTGGCTGTAGGAACTGCTTCTGCTCTTGGCCAGACTCAGATCATAACAGAGTCAGAGCTTCACTCAAGATGTGAGCCTCACTGAGACATGTGGAGCCACCAGAATGCCCAAAATAATGTGTTGCACCTGAAGATGACAGGAAATAATTTGGGGCCTTGAGGCAGGTCTGTTGCAATTACAGGGAGGCAATGCAGAAGATGAAAAGCAGATAAGGGAAGAGATGGAGCATGGTCAGAAGTAGTGGTTAATAATCAGATAGAAGGTGCAGTTAAGAGTGACTGTTCTGTGATGCCGAGTGGACGACGGGAGATAATCCAATTCCAGGAGCGTGGCCAGAGCACCACAATACTCTGCCTACCATTTATTTAGGCAGTGGTAGAGCACTACCAAATGCGCATCATCATTATAGGAAAGAAATGTTCATTTCCCTCTTGTTCACTGTGCAATTAATTAAAAGTTATCTTTTATTTTTAAAGTCACCATAAGGTTGGGGTCAGTTTATGTCTTGATGAAAGCGTAGTCAGTATTTGAGGAGTTAAAATGCTGCAGCATTTATTATCTGTCTCCCTCCTGTCTCACTCTAAATCATTCTTCTGGCATTCTCCTTTCTCTGCCAAGGTCTTGCCTTGGCCTCTTGTCCCTTGATCCCCCACGGCATATCTGTCTGTGCCTGTCCCTGAGCTTATATACCCTGCACTATCAGAGGGTGTCCAATCACTTGTATTGTGTGCTTTGAGCTGAAGTCCAGGTGTGCCCCTTTGGCTGGGGTTCAAAAGTTGTTAGTGAAACACCTCCCAAAAAACACTTGCAGGGAGCATGTCTGCTTCAGCCACGTTTCCAGAAGAGAAAATCAATATAAAAGCTTCTTGAGTAAGCATCATGTGGCCAATCTCCAATCCAGTGAAAATTGTCATGTCCCATTTCCATTCTTTCCATTTGTATTTCCCCTCAGGTTTAGGCTTTCTAAAGCAGACTCTGGTCCTTCTTTTATCCTCAAATGAGAATCCAGGACATGTTGGGTGCTGCATGAAGCATGAGACTAACTCAGTGTGCTGTCTTAAAGGTGTCCTTCATCAATATGAAAAGCATAGAAGTTTCCACAAACAGCTGTCATATGTAAATAAATGAGGAGGTAATATTAAGATTAAATACCTGGCATCTTTGCTTGGCAGGCAAAATGTAGTATGCTGTGTAGCAGAACATTTTTAACACAATAAGAAGATTGCAGCTTATAAATCAACAAACAGCTTTTAGTTAAAAAAGAAAAGTCTAAGTAAGAAGTAAAAAATTGAACAAAGTGCCCTAGGAAGGAAAGGTTTCATATCAAATGCTTCATGTTTATTTATGTGCACTATAATTAAAAGGGTAAAAGAAATGGTCGGCACCAATGTCCAAAGCAGAACTGAACATCCACATGCATGCATGTGAATAGTTTCCTGATAATTAAAAATCTCTCAAGGCTGGGTTAGATTAAAATTTGTTGCCAACAGGTGGCCATAATCTTCCAGACTGATGAAGCCAGTTTTGTTCAACTGTGTGGAAGTCCTCTGGATTTCTGAGGATTCTGTAGTAATTAAAATTATCGAATATTTATGCTAAGAAAGAACAAGCGAAATAAATAAGAAATTAGAATATTGTGTAATTTTATTTGACTTCTTTCAAAAGCTGCTTGCATTATAGTGGGAATCCTGGTCTCAGCTCTTGTTTTATTCTCATTGTTCCTATTGGTTTAATATAATTTTTCAAATTGAATGGGGTTTTTTTCCCGTTTAGATGGAACGTGGCCTTGTATTTATCTTAGATAAAGACCATGCACATGGTCAAGGCAGGAATCTGATATATATATAATATCTAAAATCTAGTTAAAAGCATAGTAAAATGGGTGTTTGCCCACAAGCCAAGGATCTCTCAAGTTCTGCCCAAATTCAATTCAGACCTCTGAAACAGAGGCATCCGAGGGACTTTTATGTAGAGCATGTGGAGTTAGGCCTTCTGACATGGCATCCCAAAAGTTGAGCACAACTGAGGAGGGATCATGAAGAGTGGTTTATAGCAATCTTATACTCTAAGATTTAGATTTAGATTTCTCCTCTCTTATACTACAAATGAACTAAAATGGGGCTGAGTTTCTACCCAAAGATGTTTATGCTAGAAATATATTCCAAAGGTATCCAGGAGAAAGAAGCTCTTCTATTTCTGTATCTCACTATAGTCAAGGATCTGGATTAATGGTGTGCTCACTGTTAATGGTGGGTGTAAACCATTGCTCTGTGACACAGCTATGTGCTGCTAACAAGGTAAGTATAAGATTTGAGGGAATAATTTCCAGCAGCTTGCAGAGAAGTTTTCCTATAGGCTGATATTAAATAACTTTCACATTAATATCACAGTTTCCAAGTTGGTGTTTCAGCTTAGTTATCTCTGAGTGTGTTCAGAACAGTTTGAACCCTGAACACCATCAATACCTCCCTTGTTTTGTTCTGATGTGTAAAGTTCTGGTTTCCAAAGCTTTCGGCTTACTTCATTTCACTTTGCTAACCTGAAGTATGCCAAATTCTGACATCATGTATAAAAGCTTCAGTACAGAGAAAGGGCCAGGATCTAATCTTGAGTTATGCTAGTTGTACTGTCAGACCAGAGAGCCCTTGGATCTGATGCCACTTCCATCATGCATGCCATCTTGCTTACCAGGAATTTTGATGCAAAGAAAATGTAAAATAAAAGCAGAGTTGGTTTAGGACATAAAGGTTCTTGAGTCACTAAAAAGTGACATTGGGAACATGCATCTTCGAGCTATGCTCAGGAAGCTCTCCAGGGACAAGAGCCAAGTGGATCACTAAATTTAGTTATTACTAAAGCAGTTATGTTGAGAGAAGAATGCCTTTACTTCAAAGGACCTAAATCGAAATTTAACAGCCAAATAAAGGCCCCTTTAAAACTTTTATGAAAGGAGAAAGCAGTAAGTACCTGCAGTACTTGAGATAAGCTATGATGTACTAGCAGCTATGATCACATTTAGACCTTTGTGTAAGTATTATTTAAAATGAAAGACAAACATAACATGTGGACAGCTGGTTATTCAAATGCAGAAAGCAGCTATTTTTAATTAACTAGGTCCTCTGTTGCTTTCTGTCTTATGCAGCCCAACAGATACAGTGAACCACAAAACTGCACCCTTCCCCAAAGCCAGAGCTCTCTTTTGTGAATATTGATGCAATTCAGTTGGACTCAATGATCTTAGAAGTCTTTTCCAACATAAATGATTCTATGATTCTGATTCAGGATTATTGCAAAGTCCCAGTTTCAAGATCTGCTGGTTTGTTCTTCTTGATAACTGTTAAAAGTGTAACTTTTGTTACATGTTGTTCATAACCTTTGTATGGGTGAGATTTTTTTGTTTGCAGAGAGGCTCAAAAAATGGCTATTCTCTGTATAAACACATATATTGATGAGCAAACACTAGTATATGGGTGTGTCCAATTGTTATTTGAGTTTGTCTTAGAAGTTTTATTTTCCTTTTCCTGGGCAAGGTGCAGAGGCATAGAGGCAGGAGCAGGTATGTTAGTGCAATGAAAGCTGAAACCTTGGGTTTGGGAGCCACCAGATCTCTTTCCAGTATGGCAAGGAAGTCTTGTGTCTCCTTGTACCTTGGCAGGCATAACAAAAGGCTGAGAGTGTACAGCACCACCCAGGGAGAATTCTGAGAGGAAAGCTTTCATTCCTTCCCTCTAGGGCAATTCCATGCTGCGACCATAGGAAAGACTTGGAAGTAGATGACTGAACACAGAAAATAAGAAGAGATAAACAGATAAACAACAAACAGATCAAATGAATGGCTTATTTCTTATATTAAATTGTATCCTTTGGATTAATTATGGTAACAAATATATGTGTAGAGCCCAGCATCAATTCACAAAGAAAGAGACAAAGTAAATTCAAAGTTTTACAGTTGGGTACAAAAAGGCATATTGGCTCCGAGACCAATTAAGGACTCCAGTATGGCTGGATCCAACAACGTGTTTTAATGGGACATGTGAGCATGCCTATGTACATATTTAAACAGGAATAGATAAGCCTATATAAGGGAGTTATGGCAGTGTGACAGTTTTAGCTGTGTGCAATTGCATTTCATTCACCATGCATTTTAAAAGCCTCATCTGCACCCTGTCCCACTCATGGGTATCCTCTGGGCCCAGTTTGCACACTATAAATTCCTGATCCTTTCAAACTGCTGTTGCCACAGAAGATGAACAAGTGAAGCCCTTCGACTAGCATGAGCTCTCAGCAAATGTTCCCTTTCTGAAAATGGATTTTTCACTGACTCCATCTCCACAATGCTTTTCTGCCTGTCCTCGCACTCTTCCCCATCCCTGCCAGTGACTCTGGCAGTGAGGCAACCTAGCATCCTTTCCTGAAATAGTCAGGCTTAACACTTGAAATCAACACATGCAACAAAGCGAGGACTGAAGGCTTTGTGCAAAGAAAGATTCCCACCTTTAAAGGTGATTTTCTGACAGATGGCCCAGTAACACTGAGGTGTTACTGCTCATGGAAAGGCAGTTATAAAGAACTGCCAGAGAATTCAGAATCTTACTGGGTAGCTTCTCACTCTCTTTTGAGCCTCGTAGCTCTGCAGTAAGGCAGATGCCTCTGCAGGAAGACAGAGAAAACTGTCAGCAGCATAGTTTCTTAAGTGTCTTTGCAAACAAGTACCTCCAGCAGTTTTTCTACCACTGCCTCATACATATACCGTACTGTTTAGATACTGCTTGTCTTGGCTAAAACCAAAGAAAAAATTTCTGGACAATTTTAGTATAGTTAAGGTAGAGAGCATGTCTTTAATTAAAACACTTTAAGGTGCAAAAAATACTTTAGCACGCACACATGATAGCTTTTACGATTTTATAACACTAGCTAGTTATCATATCTAATAGGATACACCCATCCTGAAATTTGTCCATCCCCAGGACCTCCTTCAGAGCCGCCCATAGGCTTACCTTCCTGAATTGGGTAGGTGGACTCTCATGACCCTTCTTTCCTCCCATTCTTCATCATTCTCAGGCCTTTTGTCCTGTTTGGAGCAAATTCAAGGATTCAGAACCTTCTGAATAGCTTTGACTGAAGTTATATCAAGGAATGTGCTGGATATATCTTCTTCCAGTACATTTCGTTCAGACTAAATACATCTTAGCTTGCTAAAAAAATCTTTATCTACTGAAATCTGTGACGAGAAACATACACAACATTTTGGAATTTGGTACGAAAGTTTTTAATTAAAAGCTCTATCCTAAAATTACTATAGAAAAGTGCTAAAAGCTGCATGAAAATCTATATACTTATGAACCTTAAGGCACCACTTGGAGATGTTATGACCTGTCTGGATGCCTTCAGGACTTTACCACATCCCAGTAGCTCAGGCATTTGCCCAGTCATGATAATAAATCTTTATTACTGCACTGTGATCAGTTCTATATATATTTCAAAAATAAAACCTTGTAAGATCAGAGGACCGAGTCCTTCACTGAATTGTGTGCAGAGGGCATTTATATAGTTTAGACACCCTCTGAAGCCCACTGGCCAGGTGAAAGTCAGAAGAATTTGACACTGGTTTTGCTGGGGGGCTGTCTATGGAAGTCAAAGGATGAATGGGAGGGCAGGATAGGTTGCTGGATCAAGGCTTATCAGTATGTATTTCAATGGCTTCACTGGTAACAAAAATAATTTATAACACTTTCACATGTGACCAGAAAAATATATATAGGAAATCAAGGTCTAACAGAACTACATGATAAGAGATATTCTCTGTTTAGTCAACTCAAAGTTTCACAGAAGATGGGAAGATACAGCAAAACACAATAATAAAGACATGCCATTGACATGGCATGAAATTATTTGTAAAAGCTAGACAATATTCAAGTTGTCCTTGGGAAGAGAAAGAGATGTGAATATTAGCAGAAGTAAAAGTTCAATATTGCATTCTTGTTGAAAGTGGCCAGCATCTTTTCCTAAAAGTTCCTCTCATTTTTTGCACAACAGATCTACTGGGGGAAAAATAAAAAAAAAGATGTTTGAAGATGATTTTTGAAAAAAAAATCAGGTTTATTGCAGCTTTGTTTATCTTATCAACATAAACAAAAGCTCAATTTGCAGAAAAATGGTCACAGTCTTGTAGATACTCAGAGAAAAGGGCCAGAAATCTGTGAATCGTTTTTCACTGATGCGTTTATGCTGGAACCAAGCAGATACAGTGGCTAAGGGTAGCGACCTGAAAAATGAACAAAATCTGGGAAGAAACAGTAAGGAACCTTGGAGGCAAACCTGTAATGGCTACTTACCACCTTAAGTTCACACTTGTTCAAATGAACAGTCATGGGAGAGGACAAAGTTAACATAACATCAGATGTAAACCATCATACATAGTCTGAGGCAAAAGGATGGTCTCATTTATCATGGTATCTGTTTACTATGAACAGTCAGCTCGTCTCCAAATACAATATATTTTTTTCTCTAAAAGTCTATGAAGTCAAGCATGATGCTGGGCTCCATTTGCAAGTTTACCTCCACAGGTGCTTCAGTGCATCCAGCCCACACAAGCAGAAGGATTTTATCATTCTCTCTATTTTTCCCCACCCATATTTCAGTGACCATTTTTTTACTTGCACTGAAAGAGTATAATAGGAAGACTGGTTTTCCTGCTGTTGTTCTAGTCCTCTTGTCTATCTGCTTTCATCTGTGCATAGGTGTAGTGGTTTTAGTTTAC
>WBMV01004904.1:0-35876 GCA_013396655.1 Campylorhamphus procurvoides | reverse complement strand
ATGACAAGAGTACTTCTTTATCCATTGTGAACAAGGGAAAAGTAGTA
Organism: Campylorhamphus procurvoides; assembly: GCA_013396655.1. Taxonomy (NCBI): domain Eukaryota; kingdom Metazoa; phylum Chordata; class Aves; order Passeriformes; family Dendrocolaptidae; genus Campylorhamphus; species Campylorhamphus procurvoides. Next base: position 35,829 of record WBMV01004904.1, on the reverse strand, counting down.
CTCGAACACTGTTATTGTACTTGTACTCTTTTTGCAGACTTTAATTCCATCTTTTCCTCCTTTTCTCCTGAAGCTGTGAGTTTTCTCGCTCCAGTGAATATTTTGTACTGTGTAACTCAAAATGAGACAGGGTTCTCCCATTGAAGAAAGGCAAGACTTACTGCATACAGATGAGAGAGACTTGGTATCAACTGCAGCCTTTAAATGCTGTTATAATCTTAATTTTACCCTCCTGTTCTTTTCAGGCCTTAGAAAATGAAGAACACTTTACTTTGGCCTTGGTGTTAATAAGTTACGCAAAATTAAATGATTGTGTGTGTAACAGAGTGATCTTCAGGGGAAAGTTTATTGAAATTCAGGTAATTTGGAATATTTGTTTCTCCTGTCTTCCAGAGGTGAAATTCCAACAGCAGTCTGTGTTCCCTGTCCGTTTTGGTGGAACAATGATAGAGCACTGGTGGGGCTCTGACCTTGCTTTTAAAGTCTACATGAGGAAAAGCACCCAGAAAAAGGTATTTATTAGTTGTTTCTACTTTGTGTCCTGAAAAACATAGAATCCTTGGCATTTTGATTTCCTGAACAGACTTAACACAGATAACCAGACATTAAGAAGGGAAAGGTGCAGGTAATATAAGTTGAACTGATTGCTGTTCTATCATCACAGAATCCCAGAATATTCTGGATGGGAAAGGACCCACAAGGATCAAAGTCCAACTCATGGTCTCCAGAAACCCACTCTGTGCTGCCTGAAAGTGTTGTCCAAATACTCCTTGAGCTCTGGCAGGCTCCCTGGGGAGCCTGTTCCAGGCTTCTCACTCTTGTCCCTCCATTCAAGGATTTTCCGAGTTTGAAACTGACAGGCAAAAAAGAAAAGAATTGCCCTTCCCTCATCTTTAAAACATTGGATCAGTTATAAACATTCTTCCAGGAGAACAAAGTTCATTTAGCAACCTAGAATGAGTTCCTGTGGATGCAGTTTTTACCTTTACCCTGCCCAGGATAAGAGGAATAATATGAGGTGTGAAAAACTGGTGTAACTTGTGCATTTGGGGAATGCATTTCTGTTCATAAAATTATTTTTATAATCATCTACCTGTGATGAAGATGATGAGAGAGTTAACTCACCTTATGTTGCATTTTAATCAACACCAAGGGTATCTGCTTTTCTTTCAACAGGTCAATAAATTGCACCTAGAAGTGTGGAAATTTTGCTCAGTTAGTAGGATTTGGGATGGTAATTTTTTGCATTAATCTGGAATTCTTTACAGTAGGTTCTGGGAAAATTTGTCTTACTGTTGTTCTAGTAATTGGATCTAGGGGAAATCAAATCCCTGTTGGTACTACTAATGTTATGGGAGTCAGGAGGCTGTATGGCTGCCTGTGGCTTCCCAGAAAGCTTTTGTTTTACAAAAGTTCTTTAAACCTGACAGAAATCTTGTAATATTGATTGTTTGCCTGCCCTCAGCCCGTGGCCATTGGCTCAGCAGTGCTTCAGCTCTGCAGAGTCATCCAGGCCAAGCTGCTCAGAGTCAGCTGGAAAATCCCTGTGGAAAAAGAGGGAGATCACCCACAAGTTGGACCACTAACGGTACGTCTTTTGCCTTCTCAAGTTTGTTAAACAACCTCTTGTTATTAATTTTGGCTACACACTCCTGTTTTTTCCCTCCTGTGTCCTTTCTCTTTGTTTTCATTTGCCAGGTCTCAGATATGAAGGTTGTAAGATCAATACAAGATAGTATGAATTTTTTATACCTTAAGGGTTTGGAGAAATATTTTGAACCTCCTGCATGTTGTCACTAAGCTGGAGCTTGGATAAAGAAACCACTCCACAAGCAAATTTTGAGGGGCACATATTCAGGGCTGGGAGCTTTGAGTTCTGCTTCATGGGTGACAGGAGCTGATGTGGACCCCGGTGTTCCCTGTCCTTGGTACCACGTTGTCGCTTCAGGAGTTATTTTCTCCAGCTGAAGTTTCTGCTCAGCTCCTGGTTGAGAAGGATTAACAGTCCTGCATGGCAGATTTGCCAGTTCTGAAGAGAAAGAGCTCTCTAGATTAGCAGCTGAAGGGTTAAGAAAGTGTGGTTAGATGTGGAAGATGTTGAAGGCAGGGAGGAGAAATGGTGTGTTTATTCAGGGAGCTTTGGGTTTGGAATTGGTTTAGTTTTTACTTTATTCAGAGAAGGGGTCACCAAGAAGATTAGAGGGATGGAGCACCTCTCCTGTGGTGAAAGGCTGAGAGAATTGGGATTGTTCACACTGGAAAAAAGACTTGGGGTAACCTAATTGTGGTCTTCCAGTACATGAAGGGAGCCTACAAGAGATGCAGAGAGAGACTATTTACGAGGGCCTGGAGTGACAGAACAAGGGGGAATAGCTTCAAATTCAAATAAAGTAGGTTAGATTGGATATTAGGAAGGAATTCTTCCCTGTGAGGGTGATGAGTCACTAGTGCAGGTTGCTCACAGAAGCTGTCCAAGGCCAATTTGGACAGGGCTTGGAGCAACATGATCTAGTGGAAGGTGTTCCTGCCTATGGCAGGGGGTGAAACTGGATGATCTTTAAGGTCCCTTCTAACCCAAATTATTCTTTGAATCACCTGTAACTGTGATTTTGAGCTCCAGTTTGGGCTTCATTTCATAAAACCGCACGTTTATTTCTTAGTGACAGTTGTAGCTTGTAACCAGCACGTATCTTAGGGTGAGACAACACATCTCTTGAGCAAAGCATGGGATATATTTTCCTGAGCTTCTGTTTCAGTCCCTTGTTCTGGGATGGGGCACACCTGACCAGCCTGCTTGGCCTTACCTTGCAGGGATCCTTAGAGCTCACAGCCAACAACAAGGACTTTACCTGCACTGCTGCCAGATTGGCTCCTGCTGAGCACCAAGTCCTAGCTCATGCTGTGAGAAGTCCCCAGCTGGAATTCCTGGAGCCCAACAGGACGAGTGTAAATGCAGAAAGCCCCCACTGCTTAAGAACAAGCTCTGAGGATTCCCAGAAAGCAGGAGTGGGCAGCAGGAAAGTCATGGCTCAGGATGTGCTGACCCAGATAATCCCATCTGAGGAAGATGGGTTATTGCTGCATGTGCTGCTGATGGTGCCTGATGGGAAGGATTTTGTTGCTGGAGACAAGGGACTCCCCAGTTCTTGCAATGTGTATTTAAACTGCAAACTGCTCAGCTCTCAGGAGGCAATGAGATCCGCTGTTGTGTGGGGCACAACACAACCTGCCTTCAATTTTTGTCAGGCAAGTCACACATTTTTCATTTCTCACTGATTATTCCACACTGACAAACACGTTTCGTAGATAAATTGCTTTTATATATGTAGGAACATCTCTGCTTGGCTCTGTCCAATTTATCTTTTGAGTATTGTTTTGAGTGGGTCGCAGTTCGAATGCAGTTCTTCGAATTGGTCTAAATAATAAATGAGGCCTTTGAAGTATGAAGGAGAAACAATCAGAAAAGTTTAGGTTAAAAATGAAAAAAATTGACTTTTGTTTAGTTTCAGCAAGGAAACATATTGTTGGTGACATCCTAATATGGAGATGTAAAATTTTTATGTGTGTTGCATTGTGTTCTTTTTCTTCTCTGAACATATCAATGGCTAACTGGCCTAACAGTAACAGAGCCTTCCCCTAGCAACCAGCAGAATTTCAGGCATTCAGTAATGTTATGAGTTTGTAATTTTTATGAATATTTTCCTTTGGAAATGTCAGGATGCTCAAAGCATTTATTTTAAATGGTAGCGATTTGTGAGACTCTTCAGCTGAAATAAATGTAAAAACAGAGCAAGCACATCTGAAACAGTTGTGTGAAATGATTTCTCTATTGTTTAGTAAACAGGTATTTGAAGATAAAGTAATGTTTTTTAACATACCACATGATCTTGTGACAAACTTTATCTAAATTGTGGGTTCCATCCCCGGAAGTGTCCAAGGCTAGGTTGGACAGGGCTTGGAGAAGTGTGGTCTAGTGGAAGGTGTCCCTGCTGTTGGGGTGGAACTAGATGACCTTTAAGGTCCATTCCAACCCAAACCATTGCATTATTTATTTTCCTGGCTGGCTCTTTTCCAAGTCTACCAGTTTTCAGAATCTCACTAGGCAAATGCACATTCAATTTTTAATTTTCACCTCTAAAAAGCACAATTCTTTAGACTAAAATAATGTACCATTACCTGAATGCTCCTCACTTAGCCAGTATTTTCCAGTTTATCTTGAATGCTAATTCTGTATTAAACCCTTCCAGGTGATGCCTTTTCCACTGAGTTCCAAACACTTGGAGCGGCTGAAGGACAATGTCATGATTATTGAAGCCTGGAACAAGGTGGGAAGCTTTGGCTGTGACAGACTGCTGGGATTAGTGAAACTTCCTCTGCATCAGTTTTACATCTCATTCAAGTAAACATCTTTTTTTTCCCATATTTCATTGGGTTGGGAAATATCCTCACTGATGCTGAGAGAAAGAAGTCACGGGTAGTGTCTGGGGGTTGTATGGGAGGGTTCTTAAGGACACTTTTTATAGCAAAAGGCATTTTTGCCCTGCTAAGCTTCCTACAGTGAGCAGTGTATGAGTAAGTGACACAGTCCTTGTCCAGAAGTACAAGTTCTGTGTTGTTTTGGGATTTAATCTTTTGGCTTCTTGTTCAGTCAGCAAATATACCTGCTTAACACAGTTTAAATTAATGGAAATACTGGACAGAAGAGATGCAAAGTTCCTTTTATTTTGGTCACATCTAGTGGTGCTGGAACTGGCTGGATACCACTTTGTTAGTTTTCATGTGTAATTTGTGAAATTTTTTCAGTAATCTACTGTATTTTATTTGTGTGTATCTTACAATTCCAGAGAGTGGTTTGGGTTGGAAGGAACCTTAAAGTTCCTCCAGTTCCACCTCCTGTCATGGGCAGGGACACCTTCCACTAGACCAGGTTGTTTCAGGCCCCATCCCACCTGACCTTGAATATCTTCAGTGTGTTATTAGGGGTTTCTGCATTTTTTCTGGGAGATTGTCCCTGTTCCTTCTTTTCTTTGAACCCAAGACCATCCCGAAAGGCACGTAACTGTCTCATAAAAGTATAATGTGGCTACAGGATGTTAATGAGAGTCTTCTGATCATGAATCTCTAGGCTGGCTCATAGGTGAGGCTGTGTTAGGTTTTGGAAAGCTGTGCTTTGTCACTGCTGAAATAACGTTTTTCAGTCAGCAGCTCATGGATCTGTACTGTGTGAGACAAATTTTGGAGGAATGGGGATAGATTGGTTTTTAACAGCATTGAAAATCCCATCTGAAATGGCCTTTATGTGATCCTGTTCCTACTCAGATGGCTTTTTTTTGTTCTGTCTTTGTTTTAATCCTTTGTAGAGATCCAAAGATTTCCCACCTGCTCCTCCAGGCTCAGTACCCAGTGGTTGCTGTGGACAGTTACATGCCTGTGGTCAATGTTTTTACTGGCAGCACAAGTGGAAGCCTCAGGGTCATCTTGGCAATGGGATCAGCTGATCAAATAGTGGCACTGCAAAGGCTAAAGAATGGAGAAGGAGTGGTACCTCCTGTCCCACAACCTCCTTCCCACTCTCTGGACCCTCCTCCTACAAAACCCACAATGGTATTTATTGTTCAGTAAATCCCTTTTTATTTATTGTTCAGTAAATCCCCATTCTTGCTGTTAGAGACATGTAAAAAGGGTTTTACCAGTAGGTTCATTAACAGATGAATGATCCCCAATCTCTTTTTGATGCTGTTTTGTCATAAATGATCACATTCTTCACAGAATTATATTGTTTATACTCTTTTCTTGCCAACTTGCTCTTAGCAGTCTTGACATTATTGCCCTTTTTCTTTCCTTGCATATCTTCTATCTATACAGATACAGTAAATATAAAAAACATTTCAGAAAATCTTAATTCTCACAGCCTCATTGTGGAGGTTCTGCCTCTACCTTTGAGTTGGATGCGTACGAACTTTTATGTGCTGAGTTGTGGTTTTTGCAGGAAAAAAAATTGCTTGCTGGCTTTCAGTGCTTCCGTGAACTTGAGGAGGAAAATGGCAGATAATGGTTCTGCCCCCAGCTCAGTCTTCTTGGATTCTTGCCACATATAATTAAGTTGGAAAAACCCTCTGAAATCATCAAGTCCACCCATCCCCCAGCATTGCTAAGGTCACCACTAATCCATGTCCTCCCATGCCACACCTACACATCTTTTAAATCCCTTCAAGGATGTCTCAACCCTTTCCCTGGACAGCCTGTTCCTAATTTTTCTAGAGTCATCCTTTCCATGTGGATTCCCTTTGTTTTGTTAGCAGATAGACCCAGAAGGGGAAGACCTGATGGAACACATGTTTGAGATCCGCGTGAAGAGTGTGAAAGGACTCACTCCGTTGCAGTCTACAGTCTGGGGAGAAGCTGACTGCTACATCCAGTACCATTTCCCAGTTCAGGAGGCTGGTTGTGCTGCTCTGCAAGAGCCTGGATTGCATGAGGATGGTAAACTTGGTCTACAGTCCCTCCTTATTTAGAGCATTGTTTTAATTAAGGATTGTTTAGACGTGTTCTCTCTGCCTAAGGAAGAGGGGGTGTGTTTTTCTGACCTTTCATGCAGCCAGTGCTTGTTTTCCTTGTAAGATCTGCATCCAACTGTACTTGGGCTGTTTCACCAAATTAAAAGTCCAGGGCAGTGGTGGAATCAACATCCCTGGAAATGTTCAAAAAACATGTGGATGTTGCACTTGGCTACGTGATTTAGTGGTGGCCTTAGCAGTGCTGAGTTAGTGATTGGACTGGATGATTTTAGTGGGCTTTTCCAGTCTTACTGATTCTATGATTTTCATGGACTCACCAAGAGAAGACTTGCTTGGTTTAGTTCATTAGGATTATCATGGAATAGTTTGAGTTGGAAAGGAACTTAAAGATCATCTCATTCCACCCCACTGCCATGGGCGGCTACACCTTTCACTAGACCAGGTTGCTCCAAGCCCTGTCCAGCATGGCCTTGAACACTTCCAGGGATGGGGCATCCCCAGCTTCTCTGGGCAACCTGTGCCAGGGCCTTCCCACCCTCACAGGGAAGAATTTCTTCCCAGTATCCCATCTAAACTCATCGTTTTTCAGATTATAAGAATGGTTAAATAATTGCAGTCGTAGAAGAGAACATAGTGTTGATTTGAGGGCTTTGGATCACTAACATATAATCCCACTGAAAAATGACAGTCAGTAGCATTGCTTCCTAACAAATCCTGTGGGATTTGTCAGCTTTCAGCCACATTTAGCTGTAGTTTCCAGCCTGTGACTCACAGGGTCATGGCGCTGCATGGATTGCCTGGGTCCTGCCTCAGGAAGGACTGCATGTAGGGAAAGTTTGAAACTCTCAAATGGCACCATTTTAAGCAACTTTGCTTATTTTTTAGGCATCAAATTGAAGTCATTTCGAACAGCAACCACTTTGTGTGTTCCTGATCCCATCTTTAATGATGAGCATCATCATTCCCTGGTGGTTCCTGCTGATGTCCCAGTCCAGAGGCTCCTGGTTAGTGCATTTGTGGCCCCAGGAGTGTCTGGAGGAGGAATCCCGTTTGAAGTCTGGTGCAGGTACAGAATAACATCCTATTTGTATATGGCACAGCAGTACTGGTGGAGATGTATTTATGTATTGCATAATATTATTTAAGTGGAAAAAATTATAAGGTCGTCAACATTTAGTGATAAATATTTGCATTTCAACCCATTTTTCCTCCCCAAGAGTGTTAATTACTCTGCTCTTTTTACAGCTTCTTTAGGAAATATTCTTAGTTTGCTTTCTTCCACTTTTTTGTCAGCACAACAATCTGTGTTTAAAGGCTTGACACATCTAAATTTTACTTAATAGCATCCTGACAGTATCATTTCACTGTGTTGGGTTTGTGTATTTCCCTACTATAAAAGAAATAGTATAAAAGAAATAATATAAAATATTTTTTTAATTCAAATCATTCCTTTGGCAATCAAAGCTAATTATTAGTAGTGGGGAGCAGAAGACATGAAGACAAATAGCTTTAGAAAACAATAATCTGTTCATTCAGTAGTAAAGAAGTCAAGCTTTTTAAAGTTTGCAAAGTCACATGAGAATTACTGCAAGTTGTTCATTAGATAAACTGCCAAAGATTGAGGACGAATCTGAAGCCATGTAACACAGTAAGAAGAAGGTCTGGAGTCACTTTTTACATCAACAGAAGTGGTACCACAAATGTGTTCTGTAAGAGGCATTTTCATTTACTGATGAAAATCAAGAGTGCAGAATTTTTCATGCCATACCCTTCTCTAGTTTATGTTTGGGATGCAAGTTTTTTAGTGGAGTTCCTGCTTGTTGACTTGTTAGAACCAGTGAAAAAATATAACTATCTACTCACTTCCATTATTGTTTTTTACTTACTTTCATATGAAATTATTTCATTACATTCATAGCATTGACTTAAACTCTTAATGATTCTTTTTTCCTGTGGAAATTGATTTCCTTGAGATTTTAGCTGTCGAGAGACTAATTAGGGTTTGAAGACACACGAATTAAAGTTGATTGCTCTACAGTTGTGAGAGAAAGGTTGATGCTGCTTCTTTGTGCCTTCTCAGGTATTATTACCCAAATGTCAGAGACCAGCTTGTGGCCAAAGGAACCTTGCCTTTGTCACGGCTCTGTGCCATGGTGACTATGCAGCATCGGGAAGAAATAGGGATACAGACCTTTAATCTGCCGTTGGACCCCCGGACTGATTCCTCAGAGGAATTTCATCCACGATCTTCAGGTAAGGAAGGCTTTATGTTTTCACTTCATGTGGTAAAACCAGGCTTAGCAGAGAAGCCTCAGGCAGAGTTTGACGGTGTGTTAGTAAAGTCCTTCATCGTGCTGCCTCAGAGGAGGCAGGAAATGGAGATCGGTGTGGGAGCAAAGACACAAGGCATATGAATGTATCAGGAACCATGGAAATGCATGAGCAGGGTCACATAAGAATTAGGGTTTCTCCCACAAAAAGGGTGTCAGGGTCAACAGCCCTACTGAAGTGTGTCTGCACCTGTGAGGGAAGCAAACAGGAGGAGCTGGATTTCACTGTGCAGCAGGAATATTGAGCAGCTCCCAGCTGACTGGAAGTTGGCAAAAGTAACACCTATCTACAAAAAGGGCTGGAAGGAGGTTCCAGGGAATTACAGGCCTGTCAGCCTTACCTCAGTGCTGGAGAAGGTCACGAAGCAGATCATCTTGCACCTGGCTCGTGACAACTCTGTGCAGTGCTAAGAGTGGCTGGAAAGCTGCAAAATGAATGTGAGCCTGAGTGTGCTCAGCTAGGCAAGAGGCCAAGGACACCTGGTTTGTGTCAGCACTGGTGTGGCCACAGACTCAGGCAGTGCCTGTCCCCTGTGCTGGGCACGACTGAGGCACCTCCAGTCCTTGGGACAGTTCTGGGCCCCTCACAGCAAGAAGGACATTGAGAGGCTGGAGCATGTCCAGAGAAGGGAACAGAGATGGGGAAGGGTCTGGAGCACCAGGAGCAGCTGGGGGAGCTGGGAGGGCTCAACGTGGAGAAAAGGAGGCTCAGACGGGACCTTCTTGCTCTCTTCAGCTCCCTGACAGGAGGGTGGAGAGGTGTGAGGGGTCAGGCTCTGCTCGCAGGGAGCAAGGGACAGGATGAGAGGAAACAGCCTCAAGTTGTGCCAGTGGAAGTTTAGGTAGGATATTGGGAAAATTTCTTCCCCAAAAGTGTTGTCCTGCCCAGAACAGGAATCCCCATCCCTGGATGAAGTTAAAAGCTGTGTGGATGTGGCACTTGAGGGCATGGGTTAGTGGTGGCCTTTGGAGTGCTGGGGGAAGAGCTGAACTCCATGATCCTATGGGCCTTTTCCAGCCTAAACAATTCTCTGATTCTGTGTGTAAAAATAAAGTCTATTTGCTTCCGAGACAAACAAAAATATGTATTTGTGTTGGCAAGTGAAACCAACCAGGAGTGTTTTTCCTTCCAGCTTTCACTGTCACTGTAATGAGTGAAAAATCAATGATTAAATATGGGCAACCCTCAAATTCCCCAAAATTGTATTGAACTACTTTGCTGTCAAATAAGCCACAGCTTGTAGTTAAACTTCCCATGTAAGGTGGTGTCTCAAAGGTTTAACAAGACAAAATGTCTGCTAGGGAGGGCAGAAACCTTCCTGGGATAGAAAGAAAAAAAACTCCTCCCTCCAAGTTGTTATTTCAAAATTAAGAAGCTTCTGGCATAAAGTGTAGAAATGGGAAATAACAGTTCTTTACTAATATATATATATATATATGTAACCAGAACGAGAACAGAACAAACAACACAACCAAAACTTTCAAACAATCCAGTCCTAGTTTTGCCCTTCAGTGCAGTTATAGTTGCAAACAGCACTGTGGTCCTCCGGCCAAGGGTTCCGGAGCTCACACGGTGAGGGCAGCCACAGGGACGGGCTGTGACTTCTCACCATCTTTCCAGAAGCTCCTCTGTAGATGGTGCTGGTTCCTGATGAGGCAGTAGCAAATCCAGGCAGTGTTGGCTGTCCTTGGAGGAACCAGCACAGGATGTGGGGAGTGAGAGGCAAGCCGGGACCCCTCTCAGTGCTGCTGCTGGGCACCCGGGCAGATGGAACCACAGGGGTGGGGTACTGACAAAGATGAGCCTGGGGAAACCTCTTTCCGATCACCCTCCAAGCCAGGGATAAGTGAAGTGCCCAAAGGACTGAAAAAACACAGAAAGAAAAGCTCCCCATCACATTCCCAAGCAATTAAACTGGTGTGCAGGGGCTATCATCCACTTCTTTCTGTAGGTTGCAGACAGGTATCCGGGGGGGTCTACCTGTCCCTAGCTCAGCTCCCACAAGTAGTGAAAAAAATTAGTTTCCAACAAGCCACTTTGCTCTGGCCCCCAACTCTCAAACTGCTGTGTTTGCAAGGGACAAAAAATTCCATGAAAGATTTTGAAACTATAACAGGTGGGGAAAGGGGAATCTGAAGAAGAGTTGTCTGTGGTGTGAGCGGAGACATGTCTAAGTTCTCATGGCTATTTCAAATAACACAAACATCAGCTCTGGGAAGGCCACAAGGAATTGTGAAGCAGCTTCTTGGAAAAAAGGGCTGTAAAACAAGCCGAAGAAGGGAGTTCACTATGCCACAGTAACTTGGTAAATGATGAGTCACATGCAGCTGCAGAACATCCATTCGTTCCAACATCCCTTGGAAGATTTCGTCACTGCAGCGCTATAAAAAGATGTATTGAAATGCTTGAGGAGGATATTTTAAAGCTTTGATAGTGAGCGCATATGTGAGGGCTTGTATTAAGAGGTATAGCTGACTTGATTATATTGGATGTAACTGTATTAAAAACTGACTGCTTTTTTCTTTCTTTTAATCCATTTAATCCAGGTTTGCTTGATGTGAGTGTGAGATACCAACGATCGATGAAAAAAGCAGGAAAAACTGCTCAAGCTGTTTCACTTTCTGTACACATACACAGAGCAGCAGGTTTGCAAGCAGCAGCCAGGTAAAGCCTCATTCAAAAATTACCATTTTTCACTTAAAATGGCCTTATCTGTAGGCAGCAGGCTGAGGCATGAGATTAGAACAAATTGTAACTGAACAACATTCTGTCTGTAGAGACCAAGATTCAAAGTTACCTCTGCTCTGAAATGAAAATAGCTTTATAAAGAACATCAGTGGTTAATTTGGCCCCTAAAGCTTGCAGTACAGGATGGTGATATTCATCCAGTGAGGGATGAAGATTGAAAGGGCACGTTTTCTTACATTTCCACATTCTTCTACACCAAAGGCTGATATAAAATTGATATAAGACAAGTACCTATTTGGACACTGGATCTTGGTGTTACTGATGGTATTTAAAAGTTAGTTGAGCTCTGTTTTCTTGCATTTCACTGTGAGAACCTCAATAAACTAACTAGTAAATGAAACATATTCCTTTCCACCAAAAGGCTGCTGTTCAAAGTGCATGGGATCACCTGGACTTAGTATCAATATGTGATTTTCAAGAATTAGGGAGAAGCTAAGACTAGAGGGAGTCAATTCCATAAGAGAAGGATGGCTTCCGTCATTCATGAGCAGTGGTCTGACCCTTTCTCAGTATTACTGAGCTCCTGATCCATCTTAATTCAAGTAGACCCTGTAAGATGAGGATCCCTGCTGAAGTCAAGGAGGTGATGGGGTTGATCTCAGACTCCTCATCCTTAAGGTGTATGGACTCAGTATCTGAGTCTGGTTTACTTGTAAATTATTCCATCTGCAGATTTCCCCTCCTCTTGCTAGTCTTTAAAAATAATTTGGCTTGGCCTTTGGCTCCCTTCTGGAGCTGGTTTGCTAGCAAGTTATTCTAGAGTACAATATATTTTTAAAGGTGCTGAGTACTTTCTCAACCACTTACACAAGTAAGAGCACAGCCACCAGTGATGGACCTCACAATAGTTCCTCTCCCCATTTGCTATCTGTTCCTAGTTTGTTCAGATGAAAAATAATATGCAGCCAGAACCCACATCTGTTTGGACTTAAAACATTCACTGTTCTGTGCACTGTTCTGTCCCATCTTTTCACCATGAAGTCTTAAAACTTTTGCTTTAACTGTGCTGGTTCTTAGATTCCTTGTGCATTATATTAATTCTTTTTTTTTTTGCATGTTAAATGAAGAGCTGTGGCACAAAAGAACGCCTCAGTCCAGTATTATGCAGGTGTGGGAGTGAACTCTTATGTCTCTGTGCTCCTCTCCTTCCTGCCTGAGGCAGAGACACAAAATACACGAGCTGTGGCTTGTACTTTCTGCCCAGAGTATGAGCATCAAGTAGAGTTTCTTTGCAACCTCGTCATTCAGAAAAGCAGTGGAGAATCCTCTAGTCTGGGGGAACTCTTGCAGTCTGGCAACATCATCTTCTCTATCTACCATCAGAGCACCAAGTCAGGTGAGGAGGAAAAGGGATAACAAGGAGTGAATGCTGTTGCAGAAATTCCCTTAATTTTTAGTATAGAAAAGAGAATAGTCATAGAATCATAGAATAGTTTGGGTTGAGACTTCCAAAAATGATCTAGTCCGAACGCCCTGCAATGAGCAGGGCCATCCTCCACTGGGGCCGGTTACTCAGAGCCCTGTTCAACCTGAATTTGAATGTTTCCAAGGCTTATTCTGTGCTAGTAGCAGTAGTTACCTGAACAGGCCTTGAGAGAGACTATTCTGGTGCAAAGAGTTTTTAAGGCTCCTGGTGATCAAGCTCTCTTAAATGAAGAGATAATGCATTTAAAATGATTAAAAGTGTTTTCAGGATGACAGCTGAGCTATTTGCTGTTGAGGCAATAGAGCTTTTCTTTCAAAGGAGGTACTAGATCTTGAGTTCCAGTGTGGTGTATTTACAAAGTAATTTTTTTTCTAGCCACTGACAGATTGGCTGATCGGGCATCAAGAGATTATCTCCTTGGGACAGTCATGATTCCAACCAGAGACCTGCTGACAAGAAGATCAGGTAATGCAGCAGCATTACACTGCTGATGTTCTGTGCAAATGCTGTTGGGATTCCTTAAAAAAATTTTCATTCCCATTTTTGGTTTGGTTTTGTGGGTTGTCTGGGTTTTTTTACACCAAAGTTCTTTCAGACCATGTGTTCACTAAAAATCCGGTATTAGAAAACTCATATAAAGGTTTGAAGATCTGTTTTCAGGGCGTAGCTGAATAGTAGCTGAAGAAATAACCTGAGGCTACTGTGAAGAAATTTAACCACATCCCAGCTAAAACCAGCACCTACAATCTTTAGGATTTTACTTAGTGCTGTTTGTTTTCTACCTTTAGTATTGTAAGTCTGAGTTGTAGTGCTTAGTGGAGGATCAGTGATTGCTTTTCAGATGTCAAAGCTGGAAACAAAGGTCTTAGACAATAAGAAAACAGTAGGAGTAACTTTTTTTTTTAAATAAAGTGTAAAGTATCTTGATGATACTTGTGGGTCCCTTCCAACTCAGAATATTCTGTGAAATACCTGTGAAAAAATTATTCACATACCTGTCCACTCATGATATCCTCTATCTAGTTTTAGTTTGGGATTATTTTGTCTTGTAGTAATGATGTTTTCATTACTGCCCTGGTTATTTCTGTTTCAAGTTCTGTAAAGTTCTGATTTTCTCCAACATGAAATTTCGTGGTTATTTTTAATGGGAAGAGAGGAGGGAAGAAATGAGAATTTTATAACTGGAGATCCATGGGATCCATGGGATTTTGTTGTACAATGGGTGTTGTTAACAAAATGGAAAGACATGTGCCTTTGGGATCAGAACTACTGAAGTTTTCTGAAGTCCAGTAAGTTGTTGCTTTTTCAGATTAGAACTTATTTCACAAATTCTAAACACGAAATAAACAACTCATGTTCTGGTCCTTGACTGATGACCAGAGAGGTGACACTTCTTCACTGATGTTTTCCAAAGGGTAGAATGAGTCTAATGGTGATGTTTCCTCCCAAAGGTATTTCAGGCTGGTTCCCGGTGACCCTCTCCAGTGATCTGATGCTTCCACACTGCACAGACATCACACAGGCCGTTGTGGGAGGGCTGGAACTTTCTGTTACCTTTACTCATCAGGGTGACAGAGAGCATGTTCTGGAAGCTGCTAAACTCCTGGGATGGAGCAGTGAGGAGATCCATGAAGACAGCATGGAAGAGAGTGAGGATTTGGAGCAGAGTGCCAACCCCGTGACTGTGACTGTCTCCACCCCAAGAGTGTGGCTGCCACTTCACTGCGTGTTGCTCGCAGGCCAGACACACCTCAATAAAAACACTTTTTGCTACCTCAGGTACAAGCTGTACAACCAGGAAGCCACACGGACTTGGCTTAGGCGGCCAAAATTGAGCAGCAATGCAGAGTATGTCACGGTGAACTTTAAGAAGCCGAACAAGGTGACTCTGAGAAGGAGCCAAGGACTGCTGTGGTTCTTCAGGGAGGTGAAATTAGAAATCCAGGTGTGGTGGGCATATGGCAAAGAAGATGATGCGAAAAGACCACTTGATACAGATCGTCTGATTGGATCTGCTTATGTTGACCTTGCAGCACTGGCAGAGAGATCAAGGAGAACACTAAGTGTTAGTGGTGAGTTCCTAAAGCAGGGTCATGCTCATTCCTCCTTATTGGTGATTTAATTTGGTTCCTTCTCTAGTCACTTTAAGCAAAATGTTTACAGCTTTGTTTTGTCCTGCATAGAATCCCAGAATAGTCAGGGTTGGAAGGGACCTCTGGAGATCATCCAGTCCAACACCCCTGCCAAGGCAGGGTGACCTGGAGCAGGTGACACAGGAACCCAGGTGGGTTTGGAATGTCACCAGAAAGGGAGACTCCATGCCCTCACTGGGCAGGTGTTCTAGTGCTTTGCCAACTTCCAAGGAAAGAAGTTCTTCCTCATGTTGAAGTGTGGAACTTGTGTTTTAGTTCATGGCATTGTGATACCCATCATCCACCAGACAGATGTGTGGACAGGTCATTGGCTCTTCTTTTAAATACACTCAGGGAAGGGAGATGGAACAAGAGTTAAAACAAATTTTTATGCTGGGTATGTGTTGTATTCTCTATATATGTGTATAAAATGAGGCAGAGCCACTATTTCCAGGGCTCTCAGGAAGTTGATGTGCTTTAAAACAGTAATCTGACCTATGAAGGGGGAAAATGAAGGTTTACCCAGTTTGGGGGATTGGTCACGGATTTTAACCTTTCCGAGCTGATCCTTCTGGGTGACATCTCAAAATCAAAATCCCTTTTGCTGGACTGCTGTGAGATCTCTGCTGTAGTGAACTGTACCAGCTGTTTCCCGAGCTCCTGCTTCTCCTTTGGCTTGTTCAGCTGGTTGGTTGTGGATTCTCCTGCAGGGGTGTATCCGTTGTTCAGATGCAACGCTGCAGACCTGGCAGGAGCCGCTGTGCGTGTCCATGTTGGCCTCGCTCCCACTCCTCCTGCTCTGCCCAGCAGAATTCCCTGTGCCCAGGAATGCAGCAGCAGTGAGGATGAAGGCACAGGGAAAACCCCTGATCTGAGCCAGGAGGTCCCTGAAAATCAGCGGCTGGATATTGTAAATCCAGGAATCACCAACGGCAAACCACAGGAAGATGATGTCATGTTTCTGGAAAACACAGTTGCTGTCAATATCTTTGTAGAAAGAGCAATGCATCTAAGTTTAAAAGGTAATATCACCATCCCCCGTTTTTTATTTTCCTTTTGTTTATTTTTTTTTCCCCCCTGGGATCTGTTCATACTCCAGCAAAATTTGGAACTTGCAGCTCTAATCGCTGTGTATGTACAGGAAAAGCAGCTTAAACTATTCAGCCTGTCCCAATGAATAAAATACAAAATATAAATAACATAATGTCCCCTCTTCCAAGTGACAACTGAATTCTGAAGTTAAGCCTTACCTGAATAACTAAACCCCAAGACTCACCTATCTCTGCTCTTTGCTTTGAAATTTAGGCTGAGTGTATTAAAATATTCCTTCCTGGCAGGTGATGTTTGGGTTTGATGTGCAGCAATTGGGGAATTCATGGGGTTTTGGAGCCATTTCCCTAGTCTGTAAAGGAATCTCTTAGTTCAAGATGGGTTAAACCCTTTCAAATACATCAGGGCTCTGCCCTTCACCTTGGGCCAAAATACAAATTGGAATAAGGAACTGATTCAAGGAGAGTTTGCTGGAAACAGTTAAGATCAGTTAAGATGCACTGTTTCACCTCCAAGTGATATGCCATGAATATGGCATGGATGAAAATATGATATGAATCAAAAATTCAGCTTTTTTCCCCCCTGAGAACACAGTTAAGAATCAAATGCAAGCCATGATTTAAGTGTGTTTAATTCCAAAAAGTTCTGAACCCTCCAGATGGATTTTTTATTATGATTCTACAATCTTCTAGATTTCATAGTCTTTGGGAAACTGATGTGACATTGCTTGTTTCTGCAAAGTTTTTTATGAGATAAAGGAGGTTGCTTCTGAATATTGCAGAAATATTGCAATATTTCTGCCTTCAACTTAGCATTTTAGGGAATTTTTGGAACTAATTGAGAGGCAGTGGATACACTGAAACAAATAAAAGCTGGTTTCAAGAAGAAATTTCGATCCTTATTTTTGCCAAACAGTGGTCCAGCATGAAGAGTAGCTCAAGCACTGGAATAGGGTCCTGAGGACCTGGATTTTATTCCTAGCTTTGCCTCTGACCTCTCAGATGATCATGGGCAAATTGTTTTTCCATTTCTCCCTTGAATATTTCAGTTTCTGCTCTGTGAATGTTCATGTAATATTTGCTCCCATCGTAAACATAAAGGACTTTCAGCTCCACCAATGAAAAGAAGTATGTTCTAGATGTTGGATTTCTTTGCTGATTGCCTGGTTTTAATTGCTGAACTGTCTTTAGATTTTTTTTTTATTACTATTAATAACAAATTTGTACTTAATTCTGCATGATTTTAGGAAGTCCTTTGACAGAACAGGAAGTAGCAGCCCCTAGTAGCTGTGTATCATTTGCTGTTGCTGGTGCAGATGCTCCAATAACCACTCCAGTAATAGGAAATACAGACTCACCAGTCTGGGACTTCCAGGAACAAGCTAGGTAAGAGGTGGGAACTCAGAAACAGCCTGGATCTGAGACCCAGGCCAGGTGTGAAAAGGACTTGTCATGGGATCACAGGTTTGGGTTGGGAGGGACCTTAAAGTCCCATCCAGCTCCACCCCTTGCCATGGGCAGGGTCACCTTCACTAGACCTCAGCAGATCAAGTTGTACATGCTCAGGAATAAATCTGTGTTTCCAGTCTTGTGGCTCCTCCATTGTTTCTAATACCTGAATTGATTCAAACAACTTATAAACTGTTCTACACTTGACACTTCAATTTTCAGCTTGGGGTTGTTTTTTCCCTAGCAATGCATTTCAAGCGGTATAGCTTTCAACCATGACTCCAGTGCTTTGCTGTCACTGTGTTGTTGAGTCATGAAATAAATGTATTTCTGTTCCTGCATGGTTTTATTGTCCTGTCTTTTAAATGTGCAGCAAGAGGGAGGAGAGGAAAATAAGTAGAAGCCCAAACCATGTTAAGATAAATTATGCTTTGAGGGCTCAATAATTTTGGGGTTTGTTTTGTTCCTGCCCCTATCAGTGCAGAAAGAATCTGAGTTTTTCTGGGTAGATACAATGGCTTTGAAATTACAGAGGCATTTTACTGTACTTGTTCTTTTTCCTGCTTTGCATAATATCATTTTTTTCTTAACAGATTATCAAAAGAGCTTCTGCTGGATCCACAGCAAACCTTGGTCTTCAAAGTGTGGCACAAAGCAGGTAAAGTTGGTAGTGCAGTATTGAAAGGAGTGTCTTCTCTGCATCCCTTCCCTTGGGTTGCTTTTACTTCATTCAGGGAAAATAAATTTTATTAAATAAATTGAAGACTAAAATTGTAATGACATTTTTACCTTGCACTGGAAGAATGCTAAACACCTGCTGATTTCCTGACCCTTGGCATCCTTCTTCCCATTAATCATCTTAGAAGGTTTGGTTTGTTTGTATTCTTTGAGGTTGTATATTGACAGTATTTTAGAGATTGGATTTTCCTACTGAAGGAAATTCTTTACTGTGTTCTTTCTGTCAAAGAAACTACTCTGTTCTTTACTCTCTCTTTCTTCAAACATGCTGTTTCTTGTCTCTGCAGTTGGTTGAGTGTAACCAGTTGTAACCAAATACTTTCACTTCTTTTTTTTTTTTGATATTAAAGTTGAGCTGTCTTGATTTTTGCTTCCAAAATCAACTTCCTCAACCTTCCTCCGTATTCTCCAGAGTAATGTGTGTTTACAGTGATTCTTCTGCCAATCCCTCTCCCTTCCCTGGGCTTTTACTGGCTCTGCAGGGACATTTTTAGCTGAATGTAACTGAGATAATCCAAATAATATCCTCTTCTTGGATAGGATTGGTTGTTCTGGAGATTTGATCTATTTCCAAGACGTAGTTTAAGGGCTGTATAGCTGACTGTGTTTTAGCATTCCTGAAAATGTTTCATTTCAATAAATATGCGCTTTATATCCTTTTTCTCCAGAGACGGAGCGAGTGATTGGATTTGCATCTGTGGACCTTTCTCCTCTCCTTTCTGGCTTCCAGCTCGTGTGTGGGTGGTACAACATCACAGACTTCAGTGGGCAGTGCCGAGGGCAGATTAAAGTAGCAATTTCCCCTCTCCAAAACATAAATAATCTCAAAGAAGAAAGACAGTCCAGGGCCCGAACCCAGCCGGAAAGTTCTTCTGTATGTGCTTTCATTTCCTCCCCCCTCATGTCTAATCATATTCCTCATAATTAGCACCAAGTCTCCAGGTTTCTAAGCAAATTCACAGCACTCTTGTGGATCAGTCTGTAAATGTACCAGAAACACTTAATTGCTTAGGAATTCTGCTCCATGTTTCCATGGGAGCTTCAGGCCAACACTAGTTACAGCACTCAAATCACGTCATGAACATTCCCAGTGGCTTCACTCTCCTGTTTGGAATTCTTTTTTAGGATAATGAACTAAATAGCATGGTTCTGGATG
The DNA here is from genome assembly GCA_013396655.1 of Campylorhamphus procurvoides. Taxonomy (NCBI): domain Eukaryota; kingdom Metazoa; phylum Chordata; class Aves; order Passeriformes; family Dendrocolaptidae; genus Campylorhamphus; species Campylorhamphus procurvoides. Next base: position 16,282 of record WBMV01004904.1, on the reverse strand, counting down.
TCTGGGAACCTGGCATTGTTCTGTTCTGTTTGCTGCTTTGAGTGGCACCTGATGGCCAAAAACATACTGTAAATTCAGCCTTTCATTTCTGATTTGGCAGGAATCTGGTTTTCTGGAAGATTTGCCATTTCTTCTGGGTTTTACTTTGTTTTCTGGACTTTCCAGATACAGTGGGGTGTGTAATATACATGTAATGGAGCCCCTATCCTCCTTTCCATCAGTTTCATCCTCAATGTTTGGGAGGAAATAACAAAAGTGTCTGAAATGAGAGTGTTGTGAAATGGTACTTTGGCCCATTTTAGCTGAAAAATCTGCTGAAAATTTCAAGCTATTTAGAAAACATGATTTTTTGTTAGTTCAGCAAGATAATACTTTCATTTCTCTCATTTTCCTTCTGTGGAAGACTCGTGTACAGTGTTCCTCTTCATTCTAGGGGAAGGCAAGTTCTCCACCATTTCCTGGTAATGCTGCAAACTTTTCCAAGCAGATGCTGAATTCCTTGTCAAAGGAAGTGAGTGTTCCTACTCGAGAGCGGTGAGTCCACAGACCATCAACCTTTCTGATTATTTTCAGAGCTCAGATGAAAAAGGCAAACCCTGTCACAGGTCTTGCCCTTAAAAATTAGACAAAATTCCCTTTCCCAGTGAGAGGGAAGCACAGGAGATTGCACTCTTGGGACAGGTTCCTTTCAATACAACCAGGATGTTCTTTTTCATCTTGTTGATATTTTCATTTATACTTTGTAAATCAGAATTTGCATGATGCCATTGCTAAAACTGGCAAGTTCTTCTTCCAGACTCTAATTGTATCTGTCTTTTGTTTTATTTTTAATAAATTAGAATAGAGTTAGAGTTAGAGTTTTAATAAGTTAGAATAGAGTATTCCTGATGTACCCCTTTATTTTGCCATAATTACTGCCTGTGACCAGTGAATGACAGATGGTAAAATGCTGTAGTGTTAGATATTCCAGGAATAGGACTCATATATCCTACAGTAATCCTGCTTTCTGTCCCTTACAAAAAGCACCAAATATATTTAACTAGTGAGAGGGTGTTTTAATTCATGATTTGTTTATTTAGCCTACAGAGATAATCCTTTTCCCACATGTGTCTTTGAAGTTTAGATGGACTATGGTTCCACCATTAGGAGATCTGAGTGGGCTTGGGAGCTGCCAGTGGGCATGGAAAATTCCCAGCCACGCTTGGTTTTGGTGCAAATCTGAAACAATAAACACCATCCCTGTAGACATTTGAAAGAATTAGTTTCATCCGTGGTGGATCCTTAATGGATTTCAAGACACTGGATATTCACAGTTGGCAGACTCTTGACAATTAGAGATTTCCTCGTGGTGTTTGGTGTTAAGCAGAGGGCTCTTTCAGCAGGATCAGCACAGCTGGCACACACGTGCCTCGCCATGAGGAGCACATGCAGAACGTGCGCAGGTTCCATGAGTCCCTGCAGCAGGAAGGGAACACCCAGCAGGCAGCAAGGCTGGACTCGGCATCGCCACCGTCGCACACCAGTGTCCTTGCTGCCCTCAGGTAACGTTACCAGGGATGCCAACCTTGGGGTTTTCAGAGCAGAGCTTGGAAGTGAAGGATCCAATTTGAGAGGATTGCAACAGCAGTGTTTCCAAATGGGGATAGAGTGCCTAGATTTATCCAGTCTGTCATGCAGTACACGCCATGAAGCCAACAGTCCACTGAGCTGCTCTACTCAGATGACCTGTAAATATGTTTGTGGCGCATAGAGCAGGATATCCTTTCCCAACAGGATGGTGTTCTCCTTACTAGAAGCACTATGACTGACTATGTTCTAGGTTTAAATCAGGTATAAATATAGAAGAATATTGAGGTCTTTAGGAATATAGGACTGAAAGAGACTTTCTGAGGTGTTTCATCCCTTCCCCGGCTACCACGAGCAATATATCTTAATATCTCTGGATCTTAAGGAGGTAGAGATCCTCAGATTTTTAGCAAGCTCAGACACAAAATAAATTAATATTCTTGGCTTTGTGACTTTTGTTGGAAGGCCATCTCAAATCCAACTTTTTTCATTAAATAAGTTTAAAACTATCTCTTTTTTTAACTTCCAGCCTAAGTTTCATGACTAATTCAGGATCTCTTCTTGATTGTTATCCTATTACTTAGAACAACCTCGACATTCACCTACTGATCTATTTTTCAATAATAACCTTTAGTCTTATATTTGCATATTTACATGCTGTTGACTAGAAAAATACAGTTGAAACCCATTTGCCACAGGCTTTATCCCACTCTTACCAAATTTCTTACCACTGCTTCCAGAAAAAACTTGAATGAGCTGGATGAGGTTCAAAGATACTTCAGCCAGAAGTTGACCAGCTCTTTTCCTGACTTCAGTTACGGCACGACATCCAAACCAAGACGTAAGGAGCAGGAGGGGGACCATCAGGGCTTCATGAGCAGAGAAGTGGATCCCAAAGGATGCCATCTTTTGGAAAAATCCAGTCAGTTGATGTCTCAGGTCAGCAGCCTAATCAATGGTAAGTTGTTGCTATGAGTAGCAAAATGACATGGAAATCAATTTAAAAGCTGATGCTTTTAGAATGATTTATCAGAATAAACTGTAGCTCAGAGCTATAGTTGCTGCCAGTGAAAAAGTTACTCCATGCTTTTTCTGCCAGTGGGTCCTTATAGGGAAGCAGCACTTCCAAAAGATGAAGTTAAAGGGCACATCCCTTTTATGCCAGGATTTGCTGTTCTTGTATCACCATCTTAATCTTCTCTTTTTCCACTTTATTCTCCAAGCTTTTCTCTTTTTATTTCCCTTCTTATTCTTATGTTTTTTCTGATTCTTTACATTCTCTACTCTACAATCTGCCTCAGACTTCTCCTTTCCCAAATGTCCTCCACCGTTCCCTTGGAGCAGGACTTAGCCTTGGAATAGTTTCCCATTTTACCACTAGTGAACTCATTTCTCAGAGGATGCAAGCAATGAATAAGATTTGCTCACTAAGAACAAAAAAATACATATTATTGTGGCTCTTTAAGAAATTTGTAAACTCCCCTGAGATTTTCAGGATTGCATAGATTTGATTAAGTCCAATCCCCTTTTCCAGGGTCTGTGTTAGGAGCACAGGCAGCATTTTGTTTCCAGCCTTGACAATTTTGCCTCCACAACTGAGCAACACTGAATTTCTATGTTACAAATGTTTCATTAACTGTTGCCTGTCACTTGATCCAAATTGGGAAATTAAGCTGGAAGCTGGAAAATATCAGTAACAACCGTGTACATAAAACGGGGGAAGCTCTGGAATAGAAAGGGGGAAAGATTATCCACCTTTCCTGTCTAGATAATTCATTTTTCCTTCACATATACTGTGAACTGTCCAAACTGGTTTTATTAACTCCAAAATAGCAATAGAATTATAGAATTACAGAAGGTTTGGGTTGGAAGGGAACTTAATGATGATCCAGTTCCACCCCTCCATAGGCAGGGACACTTTCTGTAGACCAGGTTGCTGCAAGCCCCATCCAACCTGGCCTTGAACACTTCCAGGGATGGGGCAGCCACAGCTTCTCTGGGCAACCTGTGCCAGGGCCTCACCACCCTCAGAGGGAAGAATTTCTTCCCAATATCCATATAACCCTGGCCTCTGGCAATGGGAAGCCATTCCCCCTTGTCCTGTCACTCCAGGCCCATGTCCAAAATCCCTCTCCAGCTCTCTTGGACCCCCTTTAGGCACTGGAAGGGTCTCTAAGGTCTCCCTGGAGCCAGTATTTTACCTTTTCCATTGAGAAGAACACATAAGATTATCTGGAGAAAGCCAAAATAAATCAATTAATTGTAGGCTGAATTGTTGCTCCATACATTTACTGATGCTGTTTTTTGTTAACCAGACTTACAGAGCATAACTAAAAATAGCAAAGAAGCTTTTAATGTGCATCTAGACAGCAGCAGGAAGACAGATGATGTGGATGTGTCCAGCTGGAAGGAGGAAGGAGCCAGGGCCAAAGTCCAACAATGCCAGGTCGAGTTGGACCCACGCAGAATTTCCAGTGATCCACAGCAGCCATGCAATCCTGGGAGACCTGTGTTTCAGAGACACATGTTGCACAAACTCCTAGACCCTATTGTCCCTGAAGATGAGCATCCAGTGGATTGTGTCCAGGAAGATGAAGGTGCTTTTGCCATCCAGCCACACAGTGACGAGGAATATGAGGAAGATGTTATAGAGCCACAAACTCTCAATGAAATAACCATAACAGACAGGACAAGTCCCTGGTCCAGTGTGATCTCTGAAACTGGGCAGGGGACTGAGCAGCATTCTGTAGACTCCAGGCCTGAAGATCAGCCCTCCGTGGATGTGGATTGTTTCCAAAGGGAAAATAGCAGCACCTTGCAAGGGGACAAACAGATTGAGCTCACCACCCTGAGCCCATCCACAAGCCCCCATGCTGGTGGGAGTGGGAACAGTCTTTGGGAAGCCATGGAAGGCTTCCAAAGCTTCAATACTGGCACGAAAATGGCAGAGAAGGAGCCACTTCAACCTGCTGGACAGAGCTTCTGGGACAGAGCATTTAATTCTGAACCCAGAAAGAAGAATGTAGAGTTCCATGCAGGCTACAAGGAATTACTGCCATTCCCAGGAGACATAGGTTTGACCAATCCAAAAACCACAGGGAGAGAGGAGGAGGAAAACATGGAGAATGTAGATGAAGAGAATCATGACAAGGAAGAAAGTGATTCTGATGAGAATTGTGTTAGGAGTGTAGCAGCCCAAGCTGGCTCGGAAAGAAACAGTGAGAGTTTTCCTGATGACAGCAGTGAAGATCCCCCACAAGGGTCAGAAAACTCCATCAAACCAAAAATCACTGTGTATCCTTCTTTACACTTCCTTAAACACTCCTTGCATTCCAGGAGTGTGTCTTCCTGCTTACTTAGACTTTCCCTGGCCTCAGGAAAGAGAAATTCACTGTGTGGAGCTCTTCCCTGGGAAATGAAGGCCCTATTACATGTGTTTCACACCATGTAGCAACAACTCTCTTGCAACTTTTAACCAGTATATTTTCTGATCTGTGAGTTACTTCATTTTGGGTAATTCCAACATGTCTTCCTGCATTTTTTTCCACATGTTGTTTTTCTCCATGCATTAGAACTCCTGTGTTTCTTCTGTATGAAAAGAAATATGATTTATTTTGCTTTTAAGGTACTTCCCAACATTTCTTGCCTAGGTCTCAAATCTTGCATTCAGTTCCACTAAGCTGTCTTGGAATTTTTGCAGGATAAAGTGCTCTACAGATTTGTGAGGCCTTGTGGTAAATCAGATCGGTGTTCCATGCTCTGTTAGAGAACCAAGTGTTCAGAACAATAAAATATTGATTAAAATCAGTGAAATTCACTGTCTGGGATCCATTAACAAGTTTATTCCACATCTGAAGCTCTCTACAACTACTCACTGCCCAAAGTTGTTCCTTAACAGCTCTGCTCAGACCTGATCCTGTCATTGTTCCCAACTTCTTTCTCCCACCCCAGGAGATGGAAGCCTCCATGAGACTGCTCAGCGCTTCTCATCCTTCCACAGTTCCAAAAGTAAGTATGGGATGTCCTTTCCTTCATTGTTCAATTTAAGTCCATTCCTTAAAGCAGGAACAGAAGTACTTCCTTCTTTTGCCTGCCAGCGCTCAGCCTAGAGGTGATGACTTCCAAGTCATGTCAAGGAGAATCTTCCTGATCCCTTTTCTCTCTATCAGGGTAATTTTTAATGTTCATGGCTGCATTGTCTGTGCTCATTGGGATGAAATGAGGGAATTTGCAGCAGGAGAGGCTTTTCTGGAGAGGTAACAAGTAACTGTTCTGTGACACAAGGAACGGCAGAATAACTGGCATGATTGTTTTTCCTACAGCAAAGCTGTGTATTGCTGAAGTTTCACTTTTTTATTTGCATATATATTTATTTACTGCAAGAGGTTTGTGGCTCAGTCATTTCAAGGTCTGTGTATTAATTTTATTTTCAGTTCTTAAAGGGGTGTTATGAAAAAGAGGGAAAGTGACTCACACAGGGAGATAGAGATGGGATAGAGGGGGAACAGTTTTAAACTAGGAGAGATTTAGGTTTGATATTAGGGGAAAGTTCTTGGATGTGAGACCCTGGCACAGGTTGCCCAGAGAAGCTGAAGATGCCACATCTCTGGAAGTGTTCAAGGCCAGGTTGGGACAGTGCTTGGAGCAACCTGGTCTAGTGGAAGGTGTCCCTGCCTATGGCAGGGGGATTGGAACAACGTGAGCTTAAGGGTCCCTTCCAACCCAAACCAGTCAGTGAGTCTATGATTTTATGGAAACGTTTATTAACTCTCTCATTTTTAAAATCCATCCTTCTGCCCCCACTCTGAGCAGAGTGTGGAAGAGCGGAGAAGGACCTCAAGAACTGGAAGCCTGAATCTGAGAGAAAAAGAGTAAAAAAAATTTAGATTTTGTGAGGCTCTGCAAAGCTTGGATCCCTGGAAGGTGGTCACAGATCCAGGTTGAGGCCTGAGCTGCTGCAGCACTTCCTCAGGTCCTCACATCCTCACAGCAGGACCTGAGACAGTTTTTGTCTCAAAATGCAGCCAGCCTTCCCACCTTACCATTGCTTCATCGCTCTGTGAGGAAACACAGGGAAAGCAGGGAGTCAGACAAGCCAGGGAGGGGTGGCAGGAGCACTGGGAAGGCCAGGAGGGATGTTTGTCTGCTGCCACGTGAGCGAAAGACGTCTGTTGATCATCAGAGAACAGCTCGGATTGCAGCCGTGCTGTCACACTTGGTGTTTGCTGAACTGTGCAGAAACCAAACAGCCTGGGTTTAGAAACTCAGGTTCCCAAGGCCAATTAAAACCAAAACTATGAGAAAGCAGTTTTGCTGAACTCTGTTTTACCCCTGGCAACAGCAAAATGCTTCTTGTTCTTCACACAAGGTGTTTGGTGGAGCGTGAGGCACAACAGTCTTGTTTCAGCAGACTCTACGAGTGCTGCAGCTAATCCTGGAATCAGGCTGGTTTAAGAACAGCTACATCCAAATAGTGCCTTGCTAATAGTCTACCTAATTATTGATCATTTTCAGGGCTGTGTTTCCAGCCACTCAGCTCAGGACTGCAGAGAGAGAGAATTTGCGTAAAGCTGGTATTAGTGTTAAACCATAGGTTTCCCTGACTTTAGAGCTTTTAGGTCCTGCCTGATTCTGTTTTGATTCATCAAGGAAACTGTTTCCAGTGACATAAACGTTACCTAGAGTGTTTGTTTTGTAGGTCATACAGAGGGGAATCAATGCCTCATCTTACCTGGGAGTGGTAAACAAACAGCCTGGAAAAGAATCATGGAATTGTGGGGTGGTTTAGTTTGGGAGGGACTTTAAACCTCATCCAATCTCATCCCACGGCCACAGGCAGGGGCACCTTCTGCTAAACCACATTGCTCCAAGCCTTATCCAGCCTTGAACACTTCCAGGGGTGGGGCAGCCACAGCTTCTGTGAGCAACCTGTGCCAGGGCCTCACCACCCTCAGAGGGAAGAATTTCTTCCCAATATCCCATATTACCCTGCCCTCTGGCAGTGGGAAGCCATTCCCTCTTGTCCTGTCACTCCAGGCCCTTGTCAAAAGTCCCTCTCCAAATATTTTGATTTCTTTCTCCCCTTGCCTGTAGGAATATTCCAAAAGGACAAAAAAAACCAGTTTTACTCAGAATAATTCCTATTTGTATATACATAGATTTACCTTCAGTGTGAATTAGAAATAACACAGCCTTGGGCAGATTCACATATAACATTTATATGTTCTAACAATGCTGATGGCAGCAACAGTGCAAACATTCTTTTCTGGTTGTGTTGTTTCTTTTTGATCTGCTGAATCTACTTGATTTCCTGCCTGGAAAGCAGTAATAGGTTGCAAGGTCATTCCCAGGGAAGATTGTAGCCTGTTAACATGCATTTGTTTGCCTGCCTTCATCCCTGGGCACAAACAAAACTACCAGTAAACTTGCTGAGCCACAGTTCTGAATTATTCCTTGGCTCCAATCCCTCCACCCATGACCTATAAAATGCTCATGGATCTGTTTGCTTTAATCTGTTTGCTGGATAATCCTCAGCTGGTTTCAGTGTCACTGCCATTCCTATAAAAAGAAAAGTGAAGCATGATCCTCAGTGCACAATCCCTGGATTTAACAGCCATGTGGACATGGCACTTGGGGACATGGGTTAGTTGTGCCTCTAGCAATGCTGGGAGAAAGGACTTGATGGTCTTATGGATATTTTCCAACCTCAACAATTCCATGATCCCATGATTCTGGTCATCTGTGTGAGCTGAGAGTGTTAACAGTGCTTTTAAACCTTTCTCATTTTGATTCATACCTGTACATGTAAAATTGCAGCAAGGAGAGCTGCTAAACCTTTTCTGCAGCTGGAAGTTCATTTTTAGGAATGTCTTTGTGGTAGATACACACATCCTAACACCTCTGCACGTTTGAATGATGGTGTGAAAATGAGAGTAGGTCTGCTTTAGGCACTTCTATCTGAAACAACATGCTAGTGTTGTGTTTTCCAAGCACACTTTATTTACTGACATTAGGAGCAAACAACCTGCTCTCCTCCACCTCGGTGACATTGAATAGCATCAAACACCTGCCCTTGTGTTGTAGTTTCAGAATACAGGGCTCCTTCAGAGTGTTGGGTATTGGCAAAAATATCTTCCTTGTGAGGGTGGTGAGGCCCTGGCACAGGTTGCCCAGAGAAGCTGTGGCTGCTCCATCCCTGGAAGTGTTCAAGACCAGGCTGGAGCAGCCTAGTCTAGTGGAAGGTGCCCCTACCCATGGCAGGGGTTAGAACTGGATGATCTTTAAGGTCCCTTCCAACCCAAACAATGCTGGGATTCTACTCTTCACATTCCAAATGGGAGGTGCAGGCTCTCCATCCCTGGCTGAGCACAACAACATGTGGCACATGGAAAAGGGGAACAGAGAGCGGGGGGAAGCACAGTTTCATGCACCTCTGAAATAGGGTTAGTTGGCCGATTTGGGAAATGTTCTATAGAGGTACTTAGTGATGAACTCCAGGATCAGCAGAGAACTGGGTCACTGCCCTTCTCCAGCCGCTCCCGCTGTTTTGGCTGTTCCATGGACACATGGGCAGAAAACAGCAGGGAAGAATGTGCTACTGATCTGGTCTCTGGACAGCCCTGAGCTATCCAAGAGAGGTATTTTGTCCAAAGAGTAGCTGTCTCTGCTGGTTTTTAAGTTTCTACTGTTGCCAGGTCTCCATTTAACCTCTCTTGGCTCCTTTTGGTTTAGGAAATTCATTCTGGAGAATTGTTAAGAAGAAACAAGAATGAAGGAAGTATTTTCCTAAATTATCCATGAATGTTATTTCAGTGTGATAAAACTGTTTATTTTTATATTTATAAATGTTTATATTTATCTGCACACTGTCACCTGAGCCTGTAATGTACATGTAACCAAACACAAGGGGTCACTTATTCCTAAAAAAGCCATTTCCCTCCCAACATCTAAGAGAAGAGAGACTCAGAGACCTTTTCTGAGACTCAGAGAAGCAGCCCAGCGATGTAGGTGAAAAGTCAGACTGGTGGATCAGCTTTCCAGGAGCCTTTCCTGACCCTGGAGCTTCATCCTCTAAACACTCCTCGAGCAGGATTGATGCTTTCTCCATGCTTCACAGGCATGACCTGGCTCTGGGTGGGGAGAAATGTGAACTTCTTTGTGGCTGAAATTACCTGTCTTTAGTGCTACAGGAATATCTGGGACAAAGCCAGGCTGCTGAGTGGCTGCCAGCAAACCACAGAGGAAGTGTCACTGCTTAATCCAGGGGTTTTCCTCTTGTGAGATGCTCCTTTGGGGACCCTTTGGCTGAGCCTGGCCCATCCCATTTGTCATAGAATCACACATTGGGTTGGAAAGGACTTCAAAGCTCATCTCATTCCACCCCCTTGCCATGGGCAGGAACTACTTCCACTAGACCAGGTTGCTCCAAGTCCTATCCAACCTGGCCTTAAACACTTCCAGGGATGGGGCAGCCAAACCTTCTCTGGGCAAACCTGTGCCAGGGTCTTCCTTTCTGATACCTAAATCTCTCCTTTTTCAGTTTAAACCCCTTCCCTGCCTTGTCCTGTCAGAAGGCTTGTATTTTTTGTGCCAGAGCATTACCTCTCCACTGCGAGAGAGTTTGATCTTTAGGGTTCTGCAAATTAAATAATAATTGAAAGCCAAAATGCAGAGTCGGATCCCATTGACGAGACCAGTGTCATTTTTTTGACTTCGTACAGGGAAGCATTGGCTGAGGATGGACTTTCACAAATTCAGAGTTCGGGGGTTGGGATCTTTCTCATTGGGGTGGTTTTTCCTATGTATCCAACTGGTCTCCCTGTGGTTTGCAAAGACCCAAATCCAGGTGCTGGCAGAGCTCTCACATCTGATCCCTTCTCTCCACAGAGCAGGAGCAGAGCAGTGCCGGGGGGCATCCCGTACCGAAGGCCAAATCATCCCAAGCCCACACCTGACCTCTCGGAAGAGGGAGCCCAAAGAATTGCCAGGATTTTCTCAGCTCAGCTCTCCAAGAAGGAATAGTGTTGACAAGAGACTGTCTGCAGTGGAGCTTCCCAATCCCAGCCACTGGGTCCTCCAGTAATGCAGAGTGAAAGCCATAGCTTTCAGGCTCTGCTTTTTAGTTTGCCTAACTGGTTGGTTAGTTGGAGTCCCTTAATTAGAGGAGCTTAAAGCCTGTGATCACCCACAGGGAGCTGCGAGACCATGTGTCTTGTAGGGGCAGGTCCCCAGCGAGATGCACCCCTGTGGGTGACCCATGAGCTCTCCATTTAGTCCAATTTTGGAATGTATTCCTGTGAAATCACCCTTTCAGAAATAACTGGTGGGCGGCAGAATTTGCAGTTTCTGGAAATGTTCAAATGCTTGTGTGAACACAGGCCAAGGGCACTGTAAAATACTGTTGGGTGTACAAAAGTGGGGGGACTAGAAAGGTGACATTTTTATATTCTAAATTATTTTTGTATATTTTTACGTCTAGCACCTTTTGGAGAACAGACTCATGACAGCAGAGCTCAGTTATTTTTGTATTGCTCTCTCCAGTGTTTGTGTTTCAATAAAATTCCCCTGGTTTCTTGTCAGCTGGTGCGAAGTGTCCCCCTCAGCAGGGGACAGGACTCCTTCTCCCCTGAGCTTCCAAGGTGGAGGAATGCTGCTGGAAGCTGGGCTGGCTGGGAAAGGTTACTGCTTTGCCAAGGAACTCAATATCACTGTGCAGCACTGCCCATATGGAATGAGTCACCCCCAATTCAACCTTCTTTTCAAACCACACATGAAATTCAGGATTTAAAGGAGCCAAAGGATCTGCATTGCTTTTTCCTCCTCCCTCTGTAGTGTTGTTCTTCTCAGGGGACACCCTAAATTCATAATGCACTGTTGGCACAACTTGCCTTGTGATCCTGGCCCCTTTACCTGCCCTTGCTGGGTCAGGATGGGAGGTAAACCTGTCCACTGTTTCCTGCAGGAACAGGAGTGACATTGCAGGCTGCTTTCTCCTGGTGGCATTCCCAAAAAAACTCAGGCAGGATGCCAGCTGGGCTTGGAACATTGTCACTGAGGAGGTGACAGTATTGACCCCTCGAACATGAGGTAAACAGAATCTTCCTCTTGTCTTTAGGTCAGCAGCGCAGCTGGGCAGGAAAACAAGGCAGGAGCCAACTGGAAGGGGTTGTCAGTGCCAGGCAGCTTTTTCCTGGAGCCCAAGGGATGGAGCAAAGGTGGCTTCAGGGTGTCAGGACCACTCGAAGTCACTCTTACACAAGGCAAACTCAGGCACGAGCGTGGAGGTTCCTGGAACATCCAGAGGGATGTGGCCCATTCCTTCAGACTTTGTGAGTGTGTTGCTGAGAAACACCAAGGGTTACACACATGGAGTTTTAAAAAATTGGAGTTAGGGGGGCATTTCTTCACTCCACCTTAGCCTCCAGCCTCTTGTTCCTGAGTCCTGTCCTCCCTGGCAGCCTCAGCCCCACCACCTGGCCACACTGAGAGGTGTCCTGGGTTTGATGGTTTTTTTTGGCAAGTGTTTTCTGCATCTCATCCTTCCCAGATCACTTTTAGATTAAAACTTAATGTTCCTCCCCAGTCCCTGCAGTCCCAGTGACCATCAAGACATTGTCAGGTGCTTTGCCACAGTATTGCTCCAGTGGATCCTGGGGATCTGGGCAGGACGCCCCCTCCCCATGCCCTGGGGGTGGGCAGAGGGCTGAAACAACAACCTTGTCATGGGTGTCAGGTGACCTTACTCCCGTCAACTCAAATGCCACAGGAGGAACTCAGATTCCCTGTCACCCGATCCATGGCTGCTGGAATGTCCTCCCCTGTGCTATATAAGGCTGGGGCCAAGGAGTCATCTCTGAGGGTGCTGCCTGAGCAAGGCAGGAGCCAGGACGCAGTGCCGAGGTCCCTACGGTGAGGCCACAGGGAGACATAGCCCTTGGCAGGTCATCCTGGGGGAGAAACTGTCACAGAGCAACCCCCGTTATGGCTGGGGTAGGGAAGGGTGGGATTGGTGAATCCCATGCTGAGCAAGGAAGCTCCATGCCTCACCTTCCCAAGGATGCAGGCAAGGAAATGGGGCAGGATATGGTTTTGGGTTTGTCCAAAGCCAGTGAGAGCCACCATGGCACATCATCAACTCCATCACCAAACCTGTGTGAAGCCCCGTCCATCGCAGCGTCCTGGCTCCCCCACAAACCCCTCCTCTTCTTCCAGCCCCTCTGCCACCATGGTGGGTCTGAAGCCCCCCGAGGTGCCCCCACCCGCTGCTGTGAAGTTCGTCAGCGCAGGGATGGCTGGATGCATCGCCGACCTCTGCACCTTCCCCCTGGACACTGCCAAAGTTCGGCTACAGGTATGGCCTGCTGCACCCCCTTAAATCCCATGGGCAGAGGGAATACTCTGTTACAGTGGGTCACTCCACACTAGCTCCATCCCTGAGCTGGTGGTGTTTGGAGGGGAATGGAAGGCACAGTGACATAGTTGGCACCCCACAGATCCAGGGCGAGGTGAGAATTCCCCGGACCATCAGCTCCGTGGAGTACCGGGGTGTTTTGGGGACGCTGAGCACCATGGTGAGGACAGAGGGACCCCGCAGCCTGTACAGTGGGTTGGCAGCAGGGCTGCAGCGCCAGATGAGCTTCGCCTCCATCCGCATTGGTCTCTATGACTCTGTGAAGCAGCTCTACACCCCCAAGGGTGCCGAGAGTGAGTGTCCAGGTGGTCCAGGCATCCCTGCACTCCCCCATTCCAGTGCACAGCCCTATCCTGGAAGGGCACAGCCCATCCCAGGGTGAAAAATCCACTCGGGGGGGCACAACCCCCTTGAGATGACCCTCAGTGAAGCAGAACCAGCAGGTTGCGCTGGGGTCCCTACTTGCCCCAGGGTCCCCCCACGGCCCAGGTTACCCACAGGGCTCGAGGTCCCTGCCAGGCTGGGGGTCCCCTCAGGGGTGGGGTTCCATGCAGACCTGGGGGTCCCCACACAGTTAGGGGTCACCACAGTTCCAGGGATACCCAGAGGGCTGAGGGCCCCTGCAGGTCCAGGGTCCCCACAGAGCCCAAGGTCTCCACTTGCCCCAGGGTCCCTGCAGGGTTGGGGGTCCCTACAGGGCTGAGGGTCCCCACAGGGCTGGGAGTTCTCACAGGGCCAGGGTCCCAGCACTTGCCCTCTCCAGACACAGGCCTGGCTGCACGGCTGCTGGCAGGCTGCACCACGGGTGCCGTGGCCGTGGCCTGTGCCCAGCCCACCGATGTGGTCAAGGTCCGGTTCCAGGCCAATGGGACACCGCTGGATGGGGCCCGCCGGTACAGTGGCACTGTGGATGCCTATCGCACCATTGCCAGGGAGGAGGGGATCCGTGGGCTCTGGAGAGGTATGGGGGAAAGGAATGAGAGGGGAAGGGGAAGAGAAATGGAAATGGGGATGAGGGAGGGGACTGGGAGNTGGGAAGAGGAAGGGAAATGAGGGTGAGAAAGGGGACAGGGAAGGGGACAGCAAGGCTGGAATACCTGCCCAGGGTGTTCCAGGTGGGGGCTGTGACCCCCATTCCCAATGCTCCCCTCTTCTGTCCAGGGACACTACCCAACATTGCCCGCAACGCCATCATCAACTGCGGGGAGCTTGTCACCTATGACCTCCTCAAGGATGCGCTGCTGCAGACACGGCTCATGGCAGGTGAGGATGGCGTGGGGGGGGCACAGCCAAGGCCTTCGCTGTTCCCACAACATCCNGGACGGCCTTGCTGGCCTCTATAAGGGGTGAGTTGGAGACACCCCACTAGACCTCAGATATCCCAACCCACGTGCGGGCCTTTGGGGGTGGAGATGTCCCTGGTACACCCTCACCAGTGTTGCTTTTCCTGGCACAGCTTCACCCCATCCTTCCTGCGGTTGGGCTCCTGGAACGTGGTGATGTTCGTGTCCTATGAGCAGCTGCAGCGTGCAGCAGTGCTGCTACAGCCAGCCCTGGCCTGATCCCAGTCCAGCCCTGGCCTGACCCTACTCCACCCCCTCTCGCCATCCCGGTGAGGCTCAGCATCAATTATATTAATTGTGGAAGTGCCAGGGAGGAGCAATGCTGCTTCTGGAGAGACAGAAGAAGAAGCGACACTGAGATGACATGGGAGAGCAGAGGTTTCCAGAGAGGAGTTTTCAGGAAGGAAGAAAAGAAATGTTTCTAGGTTTTCCAGCCAGGAAGAGCAGTGCTTCTCAGGAGCAGTGGTGTGGGCAGGTGGGACCAAGCCAGGGGATGGGGAAATGTGGCAATTCCTATTACTCCTTATTGGTGCTTCTAATAAACCACCCCTATGGGGTCTGATCACAGCAGGGCTGAGAGTTCCTTCACCTTTTGGGGGGGGTTAGGGTCATTCCCCCAGCTCTGCACATGACACCAATCAAGCTGAGTCATTTCTAGGTGACATTTCTTTTCTCTGTTACTGTTTGGGTATTGGTTTTGTTTTGGTTTGCCCTTTGTTTTCAAATAAAAATGGTTATATTTTTTTCTACGCCTTCTTCGTAAGTATTATAGTTTTTCCAAATTTACAAGAAGTCCAGGAGGGAGAGATTTTCTATTTCATCTGAGGTCCCACCTCCCTGGCAACATTATCTTTAACCCAAGACACCAGCTCCACCTTATGCCCTGCTGAGGCAGCAGCTCCCTGACCCACTTCAATCACAGTAAAGCATCAAATGGTCCCTTTTTGGGATGGTGAAAATGTCCATCCTATGCAGGAGTGGACATAGAAATCCTTTTCCCTGCTTATCAAGCATAAGACAACTGGTACTTGCTTTCTTCCCATGGTTAACTGGAAGGAACAAGATTTCCTCTGCCATGACTCCATCTGTAGTATCCTGATTTTTCACAGATCCTCAGTTCTATTTCAAGGACTCCCATCAAGAAACTGAAGCAAAATCCAGCCTGGAATACTTGGTTATCTTTCCTTTCTTAGCTTCAATTATTTGCACAAATCCAGAGTTCCTTGGCCTGAACAACTGCGCAATGGAGCATGTGGAGCCCAGTATCAGCCAGGCTGGAGTGTCTCCCTGAGCTCTCCGGGGCTCACAAGGGTCCAGCTGAGCTCTGGAGAAAGGAAATGGAGAGCTGGGGGATGCCTGAGAAAGCAGAATTGCTGATTTTTATTTTCCAGCCATGGAAACTGGGAGGGTTTGAGAGGAAGAAACAGGAGCAGAACATGTGAGTCGCTCCCCTTTGGTTGCCCCATTCCTGCCGTACTAGGGGAGCCATCCTGAGAGAGGGATGGGGAAAATCACCCTGGCTTGGGAATAAGCAACTGTTGCCTCCAGGTGAGCGGCCGGAGGGGAGCAAGGGCTGCACAGGGATCACTGGAATTGGAAGGGATCCACAAGGAGATGTGTCCCTTGGCATTGATGCCTGGGTCAAGTTTGTCTCGGGGCTTGGGGCTCTCTAGGATCATGTTCCATGGAATAAAGTTCATGCAGCATTCCCAGCAGTGATGACAACATTGTATGGAATGGACCAAGCCCTGTTTCCCAGGAAGCAGTGGGACCAGTGCCCCTGTGCCCACAGGCAGTCATGGGGTGGTGCAGCACAGGGAGAAGCCACTCCTATGGCTACAGCTGAGGTTCAGTGGGAAGAACTGAGCAGTCCTAAGGGAAACTGATGGAAAAAAACAGGTTTTTCCTAGTTTTGGACTTGGCATTTCCCAAACCCTGACCCCACCTGATCTGTGTGTTTTGA
>WBMV01004902.1:63226-122219 GCA_013396655.1 Campylorhamphus procurvoides | reverse complement strand
GGAGGAAGGGGTCCTGAGATTCGGGAAACAACAATTTTTTTGGATAAGAGGGAAGTGAAAACTTGTTACTTTTCTTTTTTCCCTCTCTCTCTCTCTCTCTCTATATATATATATATATATAAACTTCTTTAGTCCTACTGAAGTTTGAGTTCAAGGGTTTTTTTCCCCTCCTTCCCCCCCCCCCTCCACCTCTGTGGTCAGGAGGGGTCTTGGGGCCTCTGTCCCGGACCCTTTCGGCAATTGGCATTTGGTCAATTTCAACCCGTGACAACTGCATAAACTGGCATTAACTATTAAGCAGCAACAACTATCATTATTTTTTTTCTAGTATCATTTTTTTTCTAGTATCATTTTTTTTCTTTTCTTAAATGTAAAGGAATCCAGTTTTCATTAGAGAAAAAGCGCATATTAAAATTAGAATTTTAAAACTTTTTCAGTTGCTGTATCTAAAAAATTACTATGGCATATGTCTTATCCTTATTGTTTTCAGTAAAAAAATATAGATATCTCACTTTTACTTTAAGGAAACATTTTGAAATGGGAATCTGAAATGAGTGATGAACAGTTTGATGTTCACCGTAAGCTAGTAAATATAAACTTGTCATGATCAAAATGTCATGTCCACTGAAAGCTTAATGCAATTCAATAGTATAATCTCCACATCAAGGTTATGGTAAAACCCCAAATTCTCTATGCACTGTATAGAGTGAAAAGGTTTTTGTAGCCAAGATGAGCAGTGTTTCCTTGTTCTAGGAGTTTCTATGGCTTGTATTATGCAGCAGTTTAGATTAGATTATTTTAATGATTCCTTAAAAGAACATGGCTGACAAAAATATGATAGAGTCTTCATGGTCTCATTGAAATTATCTGCAGAAGTTTTCAGCTTTTCATAAAACCAGCTGATAACAGAAGCATCTTCAATCTGTAATATCTTACTGTCAAACAGCAAAATACTGTACAATAGTAGTTTGTGAATATTCACATGACATTGCTTGGAAAATGCATATTCCGAAGTACAGAAGTATTTTACTATGATTCAGGTTCATACATCATGAGGATTTTCTGTAATTCTTCTGTGAATGACTGATGTCATTTTTTTATTACCTTTTTAAAAAGTCTCCCTTTATGATGTTTTCAATTACGTGTGTGGTCTTCAGTCCTTAAATCTTATTATCACATTTATTGAACAAAATCAAATCCAAACAAACAATTAGAAATAGATGTAAACTGAGAAGTTATTGCTCTATCTGTAGATATCAGTTCCCCAAACAGTCGTCATTTAAAGTTGTATGATTTTCTTGGATCCAAATTCTACCAACTGGCCCCTTCAAGTCTAACCACACATTTGGGAAAAATTCCTTTTTGTGAAAGCTTCTTTTTATTTTTATAAAAAGCCCCTGAGACACATAAAAGGCATCTGAGAGTATCTATAAACATGATTACCCAAGAGAGCCAGGTATTTTTAGTGTATATATAATGAAATATCTTGCTTAATTGTGTGTATACCAAAATGTTCACTGATAATTGGGAAATCTGACCCACCACCTACTTTAGGTGTTGTTTTTTCCTTTGGTACATGAGGAACCTGGGTGAAAAAAATGATTGCCAAGGATTACACAGAATATTCTTTCATCGTCATACATTGCAGATGGAGGACAGAGGAAAAACACAGAAGAGATGAGATGAAAGGAGAATTGCAAAAAAAGACAGACTTCTAAACTGAACTCTGTGACCTCTTTGTCTTTCTCTCAAATGGGTGTCCTCTTCCCTGACTAGCTCAACATTATGTTAAGTAACAGCCATGTGGAATTTTCTACATTGAGAATGCAGAGAAAGGCAAAGAAAGTGCTGTACTGTCCATTAAGATGAATCAGCTCATTAAATTAAAATCAGCTTCAATTTTCTTCTACAACTTGAAGCAAACCAAGCTTTTTGAGGGCTGCATATATGTACACATATGTGTGCATGTCTATATGCATAAATACACACACACACAAATATAATGTTTCTGAAAAAAATTTATGAAAGGTAATGTCACAGTTTTTTATGATTACCTCTGCAGCTTTCTGCTTTCTTTGAATTCGACTAGGACAGAGATGTCTTCAGACAATAACCTCATTCATCACAGTTGACAAATATAACAGCAGTTTTGATGGGAACATTTAAGTCATAAAAAGAATGTCTTCAAACACTCTCAATGCCTTCTGGGCTATTTTCACAAAAAACCTCATCAGTATTAATGTAGCATTAAGTATCAATGTCTTTATCAGATAACAGCAACAAAAAATTGCCTCAAGGTTTGCCCCTACTCTTGCAGTTGCCTGTCTCACTTACTTCATCTGGTCACATCGAACAGAGGTGGATTTAGGCTAATCACCTTTGACACCAAATATGAAAGGGACCTCACCCTTACAGGAGGAAGATAAGGCTGTGGTCCAGTGGTGTGACTTTTCTCCCTTCCTTGTGACATCAGGAACATGTTGCATTCAGCTGCTCATCCTCAGGTCCTACCCAATCCAGACAAAGCAGGGTGGTAATAGTCACCATCACTCAGTTTCTTCAGGGTGCAATATTCATACTCTTATGGGTCTGAAGCATCTCTTGTATAATTACTGTTTTGTCTGCCATATTAGTAGCCTTTCTGCTATGGCTGGTTGGTTAGTTATGACTGTCAGTATTGCACAGAATACCCACTTGATGGTGGTCTGCACTTTTTGTCTTTCATGACATGATCCTTCTGCAACATGGGCAGTCCATTGAAATCAAAGAGGGTATCAAAGAGAAAAGTACCTGGTGGTTAATGATGAGGAACTAAGGTCTCCCTGAGTCTGCCATGCTCTGCCTTTTTCTTCTCTGTGGTTTTACACTGATGCACATCAGGGTAGTGCCAAGGTATTCCAGATAAAATAAACTGTTGTGGAACAGTTCCCAGGACATTATTTCTGTTACATCTATGCTTTAACCTATAAAAGACTGGAGTACGGGCTTGAGCTTTACTAAGTTGATTATTAATACTGATAATTGTGAACAGACTACCACATTCCCTGTTGGTCTTGCTAACTTGCCCTCTGCAGGCAGTATTTGGACATGTTTCAAGGACTGCACTAACCAAAGACTGTTCCAAATAAGCAGACACCCTTTTTTGGAGATGAAGTTAGTTCTCTGGTGTATCAAGGAGCTGTTCCATTTCACAATTTCCTTCAGGACTAAAGAATGGACTGTTGTTCTTTTCCTTTGATCTATTTGGCTTCTGGAGTGACAGGTATTACTTTTTAAATAAAGGAAACAACACTCGAGCATAAGGCTCAGTGCCCACACTGTAAGTGGAAAATCTCCATTGCTATTCAAAGCAATCCTCAGATGACCTCTCAGAGACTCCTGAGCCTTTCAGTCACTTCAGTTCCTGCCTGTGGCCATGCACAATACACTATACCAAAATTACTACGTTACCTTTTCTTCTGAACCACAAAAGAGAGGTCTCATTACTGAGCAATTTCATCATTCTCTTCAGTGCATAGTGGGATCTGAATTCGGTCTCCAGGCCTGCAAGGAGAAGGACCCAGGTCTTTCTAGCAAATATCTTCTCTCACTTGTAATAAATTTAAAGTTCTTTGGTGGTTTGAGTTATCTCCACGATTTTTTTTTATATTTTTTTCGCTGCAAAAATATACCTGTGTGTAAGTAAAAAGCTCCTGGCTCATGACCATGAACAAAAAGTCTCTCTCTCTCTTTCTCTATCCAGGCACTGATGCATAAATCCAATTATCTTTCATTCAGTCCTTCACTTGACTTTTCCTCATCTCGTTTCTAAAGATCCAAGCTGTGCTGGTTTACTGTATATGCATCCAGCATCAGAACTAGTGAGCATTTTACAAACTGCTGGAGCATCTAGGAATGAACTGTTGTGTAGGCCTCAAATGATTAACTAGTGTTAATAAAATCTTTTTGAATTTCATTTTCTTAGAGAATATTTACAAAGGAGAAAAGCTGAAAAGGGAAAGTAGAAGAACCTCTGGTATTCACAAACCAAAAAAACATCTCAGATTTCTTTTTTATTTTTTTTCCTTTTGTAAGGATGCATAGATAAAACAGGAAAATAAGATATAAACTGAGGTCACAAAATCCTTCAACTTGTAAATACAGAAGGACAGTGGGCATGATTTTTATTTTCTGTTAATTTGTTTAAAGGAAAGCTTGGAGCCTGATTTTTTAAGATATATTTTGTAGCAATGTGTCTTGCATCTATCAGAAGGCAGTATCAGCTCTGTTTGCTTTACTGAATTTATTTTGAGCTTATTTTTTTTACAGATAAGATAATCTTGCTATCTCTTCTCCATAGATCTGGCAGTAATTTCTTTTTACTTAGTGAATAAAATTGGTGGTTTGATGAAATGAGTATTTCTTATTCTTGCAGTCTCAGCAGTGCTGTCTTTGTATTGACAGGAATGGTAAATCTTCTTTCAGACCGTTAGCAGTTGCATTAGCTTGTACTCAAATACAGTTGAAGTCAATCTCTCATCTTCGTAACTTCAAGTCTGTCTTTTAACTGTTTGACAGGAAAATGTATATGCTATTTTTATAAAACATTGGGATAAGTTGCAAAATTAAGCAAGTTGAAATAAAGACCTTAGAAAGCTCTACTAGCTGATTATTACGCATATGTGCTGTGGTGTCATATTCTGAAGTTTGATAATTCCTGTACTTTTATTCACTGATGGAAAATTCAGATATATTGCCATAGGTCCATTAATGGGAAAGAGTTAGATTTATGACACTTAGGCACTAACAGAATTTTGATAGATAACAGAAGATGGCTGGAAGAGGTGTAAATGAACACAAAAAAGTAATTCCTTTTTCAAGTCCATATTTCATTTTCACTGCATGAATTTCTCCTGGCTTTGGGTGTTGATGGTTTTTGTTTGCTTTGTGGTTTTCTGTTGTTTTGGTTTGGGGTTTTTTTTGAGTAGGGAAAGATATTTGGAGACGCGTGTTTAAGGCAAATAATGCAAAGAAACTACTTCAGAAGATCAGCAATTAGCTGTATTCAGAAGGAGGATAGCCCACAGTTCTGTACCAGTGTTTCCTGTGCTGTATCAGTTCTTAAATCAGTTTAAAGAATCAAAGAAGGAGAGATGAGAGAAGGCTGTGCAGCCACAAGCACTTTCCTGTTGTCCTAGTTCAGCCGGAGGGACCAGTTATCACTGTGTGGGGGTGATTAAAGCTGTGTATTCTACACCCTCTATTCATTCCCCAAGAACAATGGACCATTTGCAGTTTCTGCCCAGGAAGCTGTTAGCACCTCCACACCCGGCCTGAGGGGGTGTGGGTGCTAATGGGCCATCAACGGTTCACCAATACCCCATGACTCATAGAGTTAATCACCCATTGTGTGAGTCCCCGCCCTGGGGGAGGGACTGGGTGCTCCCTGAGGGTACATAAACGGGGCTCAGAAGGGCTAGAGCATGCCTCATCGGATCCAGAGGAGCAGCAGGACCTCGACAGGAGGAAACCACCACTCTCGACCGGACTACGGCCATCACTCCTGACCAGACCACAGCCATCAGCTGCACCAACAGGTTCTTCACTTCTTTTTGGTTAGGACTCAGGGGAACCACGTGAATCTCAGCACCAGGGCTAACAAACCCCTCTGGGCTTGTGCCCTGGGACACTGGGTTATACTGCTGGGGTTTTGTTGAGTTGAAAGGAGTTTTCTCTTGTGTCAGTGTATTTATGGTAATATCTTTCATTAAATTGTAACTCTGACTTAAAATTTCTCTTGTGGTGGGTCCGTTTCTCTTGCCGGTTTACCTCTAAACCAGCACACTTGTGTTTATCAATAATATTGAGAACTCCCTACATTTACTGTGATTAGTAACATAATCCATAACTGGAAAAATTAAGTACTACTGACAGGGCACAGCCTCACGCAGGACAATCAGCACCAAGAGAGGAAATATTGCTTCCTACAGAAAACAGTTCCTGGAGTTTGAAGCCATTTCCCTGAGTCACTACTGTTATGCTGGTGAGGCTGACAAAAAGCCAATCAGGTTTGGAAATCCTTAAGGGCGATGGCAGAAGTCATGATCATACCTGGTGCTACCACAGGGAAAGAGTAAAGAGTCTCTGTGTAGGATGAAATCTTGACACTGTACCTCCTAAGCAGATTGTTTTCAAAACAAGCTTCATAAGCTCCAGGCCATGCAAGATTTTGATTAACAGTTATTCCTCCTTTCTCTTCTTTGGTAGGTTAGCTTTCAGACTAATTTTTGCAGCAGCTTCTCTTTTCCTAAAAAGTTAGTGGGCCCCTCTCTCCAAACATCTGGGAGCATGTGGCCATTATTGCTGGAATACACCCCAGAGAAGTTCCTTCTCACCATAGTGTTCCAAAGTAAGAATAATTTACCTTAGAAATAGACAGGCAGATGTAATAAGAGAAACCAGTGTTTCAAAAATGTGGCTGCTTTGGTGATTTTTAAAGCAAGCTACTTTTGCAAGTGGACATGCACACTCACAGAGAAAATTTCTCCAGAAAAAATTTATTATCAAAATACAGAAAGACAAAAGAAAAATCACAGAGATTCAGGTGTCCTCTCTGAACAAGCATTATTAAGATCCTGAATCCATGTATTTCCAGTAATGTATATGACTTTCTTTATCACTCTAAATGTAAGTTTCATTTCAATATAGACAATAAATAACTTTCAAAACATCAAAAACTCCCACAAAATTGAAATCGGGTTTTTTTGCTATGTCTATTCACAACAGTGTTTGTTTTTTGATCACTTCTAAGGTCTTTCTTCAATTAATTCAAAACATGTAACTGAACTAATCCCCCATAAAATATTGAAATTGCATTTTACTTGCCAAAAAGGCGTTTCCTTATCCTCATAGATTATTTTCAATGAATATTTATCACTTTCTCTAGAGTCACTAAATTCCCCATACATCATTTTCATGCCATGCTTTATCTCAGAGAAGATGTAAAGTCTCAAGGTTTTCATTCAGTAGATAAGAAATAGATTTGTTTTCCTGACTGCGGTCCAATATAGCACCCCTTTCTTCTGTCCTGAATTTCTGTAGGTACAATTAGTTCCCTGAGGTGTACACAAGGTGAGAAAAATTTAATGAGTCCAACATGTCTAAATAAAACTTTCAAGAGCACCTGCTGTATTCCCCTTAGAGAAACTGCTCTGTTTCAGGATGTTCCTCATTGAAGGCATAAAATATGAGAATCTGTTGAAGGTATGAAGATCTGCTGAAGTGGTTTGGCTATTATTACCTGTTTCTGCCTCTTTTTGCCTACCTGTTACTAATGTCCATGATCTAATGAGCTTACTGTAATTTAGCTGTAGGAAGTAGAAAGGATGCAGAGCAATCTTGTTTGAGAATAAAATTATTTGTGTAGGCACAACCCATGAATCCATGTTTGTACAATATCAGACTTAATAAGCTATGTGGAACTGAATTCTAGGTTTCTTGCTTGAAAAGAAAAATCTGTTGAAGTGATGAAAAAGCAAAACTGATATTCCACTAACTTTTACTCCTCGATGACTTTTCTGGAGCCAGAATTTCGCCTTAGAGCCTATTACATCTTTTGCCCGATCTACAAATTGCTGGGTGCTTCAGGCATAGAGTAGTAGATGACCAAGCACTCAGCATTGCATTGGACTAAGAGTTGATAGATATGCAGGAAAAAGTCTCCAATTCCATGTCTGCAGTTGACTGTGGACCCCAAAGTTTGTATTCATATATTTAATCAACTTCATAATACTGAAGTTGTCATTTTCATATGTAATTACAAATTACACTGTCCTTTCTCACATACAAGTTATTTATGAACCAAAAATACAGATAAAATATAATTTTTTTTCATTTTTATTTTTTAATTGTTCTGACCTATGGCTTCTGGACATACACTCTTCAATAGGAAGACAAGATTTAAGACTATTTTTTTTTAGTGGGCTATATCATTAAAACATGATAAGAAAACAGAGTGAATACTCCTTAGGGTTCAGTATTTTGGAGAAATTCAGATCATCCAGGCTTTAAGATGATGGTTTTAAAACAGTATTTCTTAAGCACTGAAATAACAGCATGTAAATGTCAAGTATAAGAAGTATATGTCAAGTATAATGAGTATATGGAGATAATGAGAATATGGATAAGATAGTTTCTTATACTCCTTTTGTATCAAAGATACTTCTGTCAATGAAATTGATCCATATGTGTTTCTTTCTGCTGTATAATCTTAGATTGTCCCAATGCCTCACATTGCCACTGACCATTGACTGCTTTCTTTATAATTATTCTGATATATATAATGAAAACCCAAGTTTCTCTATGGATGCTGAAACCTACCACTTCTGTTATTTCTATGAATTTAAAAACTAATTGCACATAGGACTGCAATCAGTAAGAATTTTTACAATTTTTGGGGGGTGTTGGGTATCTTTGTGCCAGTCTTGGCAAAAACTTGAGACAAAAGCTTTATTTTCAAGTAACTCATTTCACGTAATCCTATATGTGAAATACCCAGTGAGGGAAGCTGGCTTAATATTGGCAATCTGTAATTAAACACTTGGTCTTTCTAGGTGTTTGCATTTTATTTATGGTCAGTGAAGAATCAGACATCTCCAATACTGAATCACCCGTAGTGTCTCAGACATATATTTTAGAATGAAACTAATTGCTCTCTAAAATCCGTGGCCTTAATGGCATTCAGATGTGTAACTTCCAAATAAATCAATGAGAAGTGGGCACTTAGATACCTTTCAGGATCTAGATCTTCAAAGCTTTTGACCCTAAGAAGATGGTAAGATCAAAACATTTTATTTAGGTCCTTCGAGAACATAATCACATATCATGACAATAAAGCATGCAGAACCCTAAACAATAACTAAATTAGCTGAAATGCAACACTTGTATAAACATACACACAGAGTTTTTGTACCTAGTTTTTGTTTCCTTCATGCGTGCAATCCCAAAAGAATTAACAAGCCTGAATATCTATACGTTTTTAGAGATATAACAGCCTATTAAAGTATGTACAAAAAATTGCTCTTTATTACACTTCTTGAAAGCATTTGAAGGAGAAATTTTTACACTGAAATATTTGGAGTACAGAAAGTTTGCTATACATCACATATGAAAATTTCAAAAAATAACTTACAACAAGTATTGGGAGAATTACTTGAGTATCTTTTAAGAACGGGGGAAGTATATGTTAGCCTCATGCATATACATGCATACAAACTCATCTTTTGAGTACACTTGAATGTAGAGTCCTTTCAAAGGATTCATTGGAGCAAACACATATGCAGATGACTCTTCTTCATGTTTGGTCATCTGCCAAAGCAAATTTTATGTGACAATTTGTTTTGTAGGGACAATTCAGAGTCTGTAAAGGAAAGATAAACTGAATGAGGGCAAGTCTTCATCTAAAGAGCAAAGGGTTAATTTTTTTGATATTAAATTAGAGGGCTCATTTCCACAGCTCTATCATTCTTGACAAAATTAGATATGAATTAAGGAAAACATCTCTAGGGCATGCAGATGTAAATTAACTCGGGCTAAGAACTATTGTACTCGTGAAATAAGTAAGACAAGAACAATGCAAAAACCAGTATAATTTGTTTGACTAATTCATCTTTTTCTGTTGTAATATGTACCTTGTACATAAGGCTTGTAGGCAATGCTTGTGTGCTTATAGGCATAATCACCAAAAAGACATGTAACTTTTTGGGTTCATCCAGCCTAAGTCTGATGTATATGGTTAGTAAACACTCCTAGAAGAAAGAATTAAGTAAATGCTGGTTACAGTGTATTTTATTTTCTTTGTAAGCTTTAAAAGCATTTATATTATCTTCTTGGAAAACTTCTAGGGCTCATATTCATGTCAGTGGAAGTTCTGAATGCAAAACAAAGCAGAAGAATAAGCCTCAAATTGGATATATGAATTGCCTGAAAATGCTGAAATATTTTAAAACCATTCTTGCAAAAGAGCCTGAATTAAATTTGGCCACAATCTCCTATCTTTAGGCATCTTTTCAGCAGGAGAAAAAATACCTAGATATCAAAATCACCACACATTAAGGACATCAAATATTACTTGAAAAACACATTATGCATTCATGAAATAACAACAAAAAATTATAAGATTACTTCTGTGACTGGTATTAGAAACATTTTCTTATCTATATGTTCATAGTTTTGGCAATATCAATCTATGTATATGTATTTCCTTGCCACTGTAATACGGAGAAATGTGGAAGCAAATACTCATCTAAATCTGCCTTGTGGTATGCCATGGAAATGGAAGAATGACTAATTGTTTAAACTTCCTTTCAAGAAGGCACTATTAAAAAAAAATCTGATAAAAAGAAGAACCTTCTCTTTTTCTAAAAATGTGATTTGTAGTTTCTCTAACACTGGTAAAAGTTGTAAACCTGCCGCTCATCCCGAGGATTTTACCTGTCTTTACACTTTTGTGTCAGAAGCTTTCTCTGGGACAGGGGATTTAATTGCAGGAGTTAAAACTAGCAATTTAGTGCTTGGGAACAACTGAACACAGTCATTGATTATTGAACACACTCATTGTACATAATAACTGCCTGCCTATGCCATGGCAGTCAGAACATTCTCTGGCATATGAGCCATGTTTGTAGCTGGCAACCTGCTCGGGCTTTTACTACACTCTCAACTAAACACCAGTTTTGGATTCAGACTCTCCCTTTTAGTCCAGGCCTGTTTGAGAACAGCTCTTCCTTTTAAGCAAGTTTTTGTGCATACCGAGTAGTGGTGACTACAGGAGGGGGCAATGTTTAAACACAGAACCCCACAGCCAGCATACAAAGAAAGAAAACTTGCTTTAAACATTACTAGTTCTGATAGACCAGAAGGGGCTTCTCAGGTCCTGGATTACAGCTAGTTGATGGAAAGAAAGCCTTAGGACAGAAATTCTACAGGACAGAAAATCTGGTTGCTATATAACTTGACTGAACTATGAGAGACCAGGGCAGAGTGTCTGTTTTAATCCAGGTTGAACACAAATGGAGTGTGAAGTTGTATCCCACTAAAGTGCCTGATCATTTAGCTATTTACTATTATGTCATAGATATTTTTTTCATTAATATACTCTCTGAATTTTCTGGGGAAACTCAGTTCATGTTTTCCTGATGAGCACAGCACTGAGTTACAGCCTTCAAAAATATTTTCTGGGTGCAGCACAGCTCCTTCCATTTTACTTGGAATAGGTTTTAGACAGATCCTTTTCATATAGGTATTAAACCTGCTGAAGAGCCCACAGAGCTGCCTGAGGGTGCTGTCTGCAGATAGTGAAATATAAAGCTGGATGTTATCTTCATAGAGCTGAAACTGGGGTCCATGTTAATTTTATAATCTTCCCAATTTTAATATACACAGGACTCTACAAGTAAGTAAGATCAATGTGAAGGATTAATTGCCTGGTGGGTCCTTAGAGATTGGTTTGAGGAGAGATGGCAGTATTTATTCAAATCTTTCCACTCTGGAAACATATTTAACTGTATCCTTTTATTAAGTATCTATATTTGAGGCTCTCTCTATATACATAGTCTCAGATTTGGTACACCTAGAGAGTTCTCTGTTGATGCAAAAAATTATATCATCGTCAGAAATATAAAGAAATGAATCTGTCTCCAGACTCTATGCCCAGGATTTCAAATGCATGAAAAATATCAAAGCAGAGTAGTGCAGACATTTGTCCATTGACAACAGAACAAAGAAAAAATGTTCATAAATCAAACAATTTTCACATCAAAGATAAAATTCTTGTATTCAGACAGTTTAATACGATTGCTCCTATCCATTTACAGGGTCAGGCTTATTTTGGACTGCTCTTCTGTATTGATGTAAAATGTGAACATTTCCCCCTACGGTGTTATAAAACACTCATTTTTCCTCTCCCATTAGGAACTTCAGCAGACACTAATTAACCCTCTGGAGAAAATGTTTATAAAAATAACAAGGAATTATTAGCAATGAAGCAGATTTTTTTTTTCTCCCAACAAAATGTCAAACTGAGAGAGAGAATGTATTATTGTTAAATTCTGGAGTTAACTCGCTGCTTGAAAATTTTAATGAGCTGAGACACATGGCTAGAAAATTTTCTGAAAGAGTATGTGTGGGTCTTCCCAGATGGGAAGCTCTCACTTCTGCCTGGCAATGTGAGTACATTAGAGAACATTTTCAGAAATGCAAATATTTGCTAAGAAATTTTGATCTTTCTTGTTTATGAAGAGCAATATGATTCCTAGAAAGGACAAGCCTTTTCTCCTTTTATTCCTGAAAATATAGTTAGAGATGGAACAATCTTACTAGGGATGCTTTTTTAACACGGGGAACTTTACCTGGACAGAGGCACCACCATCCTAGCAATAGTTCTGACTCTGTACAGTTTTATGATGACTTAGGGATCTGTTGAAAAATCTTTGCCCTGCTTTTTCTGTCAAGAAGAAATTCATGTATCTTGATTATTCTCCTTAATATCTTCTTTTTCCTCACCTAATAATTTCTTTGTATATAAACTACCTACAACACTTTTATAAATAAGATTCTTTTCTACATAAAGTTTCAAAATGGATGCTTTAATGAAAGTTTTTCAGTTCCATAAGATGCCAGATATTTAGACTATAACTGAATGGATAAGCTTTTAAATTTCCCTTTGTTAGGTCTCAATTTACTGATCTCTACTTATAGTACTTCTTTTTTTGCTGTTGCAATCTCCTTACAAGAAAAAAAAGAAACAATGGAATAATATATTTCCAAAAAACAGTAAAAATTAGAATGCATTGTTTTTGAAAATCATATTAATTAAATACCTCTTAGCATTTCAGTCTGTCACAGGTGATAAGTTCTTTACCCAAGGTGTTTTCCTAAGACTGTGTGGAAAAACACTGGCCAAAATGAAGAAAAAGCTTTGTTTCAAATACTTTCTGTAAATGCAATCAAACACATTCATAGAAAAACGTGAGAAAAACAAAAAAAAATGCACACATTTAATTTTGATAAGGTCTCTTGCTCTTCTTGTTTAAATGGAACTTTATTTCTCATACAATGTACTGAGACCAGAGGGCTTAGGAAAGGAATTCTCTTGATTCTATTCTGTCCTACATCCAGTGGGAGGGTAACATGCAGAGCCCTAACATACTCCTCAATGCTAGGTCAGTTTAGTTGAATTGCAATTAAATAAATATTGTGCTGCTGCTGACTGATGAAAATCACTTGTTACATCCATGCTGCCAAAAGAAACGTGATGAAGGTATCAACTCTTGTAGCCATATACTTATATACCTAAACATTATGTTTTATAGGGCATATTCATTCAATGCAGACAAAAAGGCATAAAGACACTTGATGCAATTGTAAAATACATATATCAGCTCAGGCCTTTTGCTCCAGGAATATATATATATAATCCCCACCTGGGAACCATTGCATATCCCACCTGATTCCTAATATGTACATTTGGAACACTAGAATACAAAGGAGTTAGTACTAGACCAAGACTAAATTATTAGGAATTAATGTAATTCTAGAAAAGCTTATTTCTCCATGTGAAATAACAAGGAGAACAGAAATAAGACTTAGAAAGGTGAATTTCACATGTACACTTGTGATATGAATCTCAAGTTCTAAGGATAGCAATCTCCCCTCTAACTTCCAGGTAGCTCCCTGCTTATGAAGAAACAGTAGACTTCAAAGAATGTAAAAGTCATAAGAACCACATCTGCGTAATAGAAACCATTTTACTATTATTTTTCTGGTTTGAGCTGATAAGTTGTATTTGACTAAATCATATCTACAAGAATACCTAAATAAGAAATAAAGGCAACATGGGATGAAGGGTTCATGACTTAGCACTTACCCTTACTGCAAAATGAGTGACTAATTTTCTTCAGTTCCTTGTGTTAAATAGCTAACAAATTGCTCTCTGTTCACCAGATTTTCTACATTAAGATTAAGGAGCCGTTTGGAATGCTCCGCGCATTACACAAACTCCAAGAAAGAGGGAATTACAGTTTCTTTAAGACAGATAAATTTAGCACAAACTGGCAAGATATCACACCTGAAGCAACCACAAAAAAAAATGAGGACCTCTGCAGAGTGATATTCTCCAGCAAGTTTATCAGGATTTCTTTCTAGTTTGCACCTTTCTAATACGCATATCAGGGCCATACATAATTTAAAGCAATGTTCCCCCTTTCTATGAGATATTGTCGGGTAACAGTAGTGTAGAATCAGCCACTGAAGATATTTGAACAAAAATCAGTGTTCTTTTAGTGACAAACTGATTTTTTCTCCAGATTGAAAATTATATAAAACTCTTTATTTCTAAAATTACCCTTGTAAATACAGTTTTATAATGGGGAAAAAATATATGTACACTATTTGTAATCTATACCTGCAAAAACAATGTTTTAGATTTTTTCCCTAGGGATACAAAAAAAATATAATAATTTTGAATTAGTGTCAGAAGGGAATAAATTAAAAAACAACTAATGGAAAAAATGCAATAATAACTACAGAGTAAAATTTGGATTTCCTTTTAATTTTAATTGAGTAAAGTGTCATGCAGTTTTTCTTTAACTACTCATATGAAAAAGTAGTTAAGAAGGATTTTTTTCCTTCTTTGAAGGGTTTCCTTTAGTTGGACCACTGGCATGTTGTTCCAGTCAGTGTCAAATAGAAACCAGCAGTTTGATATGATCCCATGATGTGGTATTATTCACTGTTCTTCTTTTTTTCAAATCATAAAATGTTTTATTGCCGCTGTTATTTCAGTCAATATATTTTAGGTTAAATTTTTAAAAAAAGTAATCAATATACTGCTAAGCTTTAATAATTGGAGAATGTCCTTCTTGCTGACTGAAGGCTTCTTAAAGAATGTTCAGTTGAATGTGAAGAATGTGTTAAGAATAAAGATGAAAATGAAAATGTAGTCATAATGTGTTACCATGCTTTAACAAGAATAAGGAATTACTGGACTCTGATACGATCTCAATAACTTTAGTTCTATTTTATTTTAATTAGTTGACTGCAGGAAGCTTATTCCTGAATAACTTTGAAATCAAAGGCCGTAAATTGAGTTGGTTGCAAGATATGAATTATGAATTATTGAAGTAATTTTTTTCTACGGAGATGAATTTACAAAACATACTAAAAATATTTATTTGTATGCAGTATACCTGAAGCATTTCACACAGTATTTTTTCAATCAGAAATAAGAGTCCCATTTTAAAGAAAATTATTTGTAAAGCATAATAATCATACTTGATTTTTTTCTGTTTTTGCAAAGTGACTGTTTCACCTGCTGTTTATTTGATGATTTCCCACAAACTGATAGAATGAGAGTAAGAAGTTGTTTAATAAAGCAGCATAAAAAAGCTAAGCATTTCATAGAAAACCTCTAGATCAAACATGGATGAAATAGGCTAGAATGATAAATTGGTCAGCAGCAACTCCCTGCAGGAGGGGTGGGGGTGGAGGACACACACAGGTAATTTGTGGAGGCTATATTGACTGAAGTAACAGTGGCAATAAAACATTTTATTATTTGGAAAAAGAAGAAATATTCCTGTTTACCCCTGAATGTAAAATCTAATGACATTGTAGAACAAAATTAGTAGGTCCTGGCGTATTATATACAACTGAATTCTCCTGTATGGATACCAGTATCTTCATAAAGACTGAAGGGGATTTGAGGAGAGAGGAAATATTAAGTGAAAGTAGGTATTGACCACCTGCAGTACAAATTCAGGTGACCATCAGAGGTGGGCTTTGAGTGGGGAGTGGAAGATAAAGGTATATTAAGTTGCTCAACTTTTTCCTTTCCCCTCACTTCATGTGGTTTCAGAGTTTATCCTTCCATCATTAATATGATTTTATATGAGTAACTAAGTTCATCAGAAGCTAGTTTGTAAATTCATTATTCATTCTTATTAAAAAGATACACACCTTTGGATAGCAGATCACAATGCAGTTCCACTGAAAGCAGGAGTTCTGTAATTCCTTGAAATACTATGGTAAGTATGATATGGCAACTTCACTCTACAAAGTATGAGAATGCAACGCAAAACTGAAAACAGTTCTCTTCCCCCCCTTTTCTCTCTCAAATAAAGTGTACAATATTAGTCTTTGACAATCCTGTATCATTCAAACCTAGATGGGTAGTTGTTCATTCCTTACTTCCCAGACATTAATTAGTCCATCTTTCCTTAGTCTATTGATGAAAATCCTGACCTTCTTAAGCTTCTTAAATGTAACCCAGAAAAATAGGAGTTCATTATCATTCCTCTCTGCCCTTCTCAGTGCCTTGATTCTCTGCTACATTTGGCCATATACTCTGATCTTCTTTTCCTATCAAACCTTTAATCTTGGCATAATCCTTGATTTTATACTGTCCTGGTTTCAGCAGGAATAGAGTTTATTTTCTTCCCAGTAGCTGATATAGTGATGTGGTTTGGATTTAGGAAGAGAATAATGTTGATAATGCACTGATATTTGTTGTGGCTAAGTTGTGTTTATAATAAGTAAAAGACTTTTTTGTTTCTCATGCCCTGCCAGTGAGCAGGCTGGGAATTTGCAAGAAGCTGGAAGGGAACTGAACTGGAACATCTGATCCAAGCTGGCCAAAGGGATGTTGTCATGTTCAGTATATAAAAGGGGAGAAAAGTTGGCCAGGGGTCGATGCTCAGGAACTGGCTGGTTATCAGTGGGTGAGTGGCAAGAGATTGCATCATGCATCACTTGTTTTCTATATTCTAATCTGATTATTTTTATAATTATATATTAATATATTCACTATTAATATAATAATTATTAGTAGTACTACTATTATGATTATTATTATCATCATCTTTCTTTTCTGTCCATCACACTGTCTTCGACTCACATATTTTCTTACTTTTGCTCTTCCATTTATCTCCTTCATTCCACTGGCAGCAGAGGAAAGACTGAGCAGCTGTGTGTGGCTGAGTTGCCAGCTGATGTTAAATCACAGTGTATGACAACAAACATATTTTCAAAAAAGAATGTTCTTTCTGTTAAAAGATTCAAGATCAGACCACTTGATTTGACTGGATTCAGTTTAACCACTTGACCACTCCCTTTAATCTTCCACATGATATATTATAACTTCCTTTTCTCATTTCTCTCAATATTCACTTTTGACTGTTCTAGCTGTTCCAAAGTTCTGTTATCTTTTGTATGTTCTCATTTCACTGTGCAAAGCATTCACATTTCTTGTATTTTTGAAGCTATATATACCCTCGCCTATCTTAGCCGAACACGATTTATTTTATGTTGCCTGGTTTTGATCCTCTACTGTTTTCCTTTCCAAAAATTTGAAATCTCCTTACCATTTTTCTAAACAGGGATATATACTTTTATTTACAACATCAAGTTCTGTCAAAACTCAGCATTGCTGTAAATTAAACAAATCCCAAAGGGAGAAAAAGTAGAGTTTAAGCAATAGAATAATCATGTTATATGCTACTTCATTGCATTGAGGCCACACACCATTTTGAATATGTTCCTTTCTTTTTACCTAATTAGATATACATTATTCATTTTTTTAACTTTCTTTAAANAAATATAAACTGCACCCCTGCGAGGGAGAGCGAGGCAGCGGAGGTGCCACAGCGCCACCTGCTGTCCGTGGATATAATTGCAGTCCCCTTTTGGGGGGCCAGACAAAAAAGGACCTCTTTTTGACTGTTTTGCCTTGTTGTTTGAGGAGGGGAGTGGTTTTGTTACAGACTGTTCTGTTGTTGTTGGGTTCTTTTCTGGATATATATATATATAGTTGTGGTTAAGAACTGTCATCCCTTTCTTATATATATATATATATATATATATATATATATTTCCTAATTAAAGTTCTGTTTTCCTAAATTTAAAGGAGAGAGATTATTTCTTGGCCAGCATAATATCTTAGTTCTCTCTTGAACTAAGACAAAACTAAATCATGCTTTCTTTAGAGCAAAAGATAGAAATAATAGTTTCCTCACTATAATGCATAAGTTTTAAGTAGATGATACAAAAATAATTCAAAGATAGAAAATTAGACTATTTAATGTATTTTGAAGATATGACATGAAGTAGATTTGGCTGCTAACATAAAGATCTAAGTTATTATATAAGGACCTCTTTTTTTAAACTTTCTGTATATTTGTATCTAAATGAGTGAGTAAATTGACAGGAACTAGAAAGAAAAATATGTAATACTGAAAAATTCAGAAGAAATATGACTGAATGAAGGAAGAAGGATTAAATACTCTTTTTTTTTTAAATTTCATCAACAGTTATTAAAACAGTGGGATTTTGTACTAAGGAAGTCCCAAAAGGACCTGGGTTAAGACTTTTTCTTTTTTCAGGAGTGGCTCTAAGAGGGACTCAAAAAAAAACCCCCAAAAAACAGGGACCAAGATTTCCCAGTATATTCTTTTGTGAGGAACAACTTTGCATCTGACTGAGAAAGGAAAATTGCTGGCAGTTTTCTGAGCGAACCACGGAATCAGAGATTCATAGAATGGTTTGGGTTGGAAGAAACCTTAAAAACCATCTTGCTTCAAGCCCACTGCCATGGGCAGGGATCCCATCCACCAGACCAGGTTGCACAAAGCCCCATCCAACCCAGCCTTGAACACTGCCAGGGATAAGGCATCCATAACATCTCTGGGTAACCTGTTCCAGTGTCTCACAACTCTGTAAAGAATCTCTTCCTATTATCTACCACCCTCTTGCAGTTTGCAGCCATCATTTGTCTTATCTCTCTCTGCCCTTGTAAAAAGGCCCTCTCCAGCTTTGTTTTGTAACCCCATTTGGTTCTGAAAGGTCTCCTTGGAGCCTTCTCTTCTCCAGGCTGAACAGCTCCAACTCTCAACCTATCTTCATAGGAGAGGTGCTCCAGCCCACTGATTTCCTTCATGGCCTTCCTCCGGACTCAATCCAACAAGACAATGCCTTTCCTGTGCTGGGGACCCCAGAGCTGGATGCAGCACTGCAGGTGGAGTCTCACCAGAGCAGAGTAGAGAGCAAGAATCACCTTCCTTGACCTGCTGGTTCAGAACCAAGCTCTACCTTCTCATAATGTTTTTACATAATAAGAACATAATATGGCTGTACTTTGTGCTCCTTTCATATCTCAGGAGCAACACTGGCATAATTTTGTGCCCATGTAGACACTGATCCTTGTAAAGTTCTTCTCATAAACAGAGTTCTGAAGGCATTCACGATGGAGTCCATAGAGCAGGCAGGTATAGCTCATAAATAAATATATTTTTCACAGTATTCAAGAGTTCAGAGAAACTTGAAAAATACTGGCAGACACTAAATACTTGCTCATAAAGGTATGTTCTTACTGGATAGTGTCAATCTCTCTTTCTTTTTTTCTTTCTTTTAGTTTTGGGCTTGTTTTCTTTTTTTGCTAGTATTCTAATATCATTCTGAATAAAACAGTTCAAGAATTTTCCAAACACTTTTAGTGTTCTTCCTGCCCAGTTTAGATTTTTGGTCGCACACCTTCATAAAAGATGGTTTTTTGTTGTCATATTTCCAAAAGTGGAAAAAGTATTGTGCAGTAATATTACATTTTTTATCATCTTACCAGCACTAGAAGTTATATAAAAATATTATGTTGTAGAGGTTTGAAGAATAAATGAGTAGGTTTTTCTAAGTACATATATTCATTATGATTTCTGCCATCTGTAAGAGTCAATTTACATCCCCTGGTGGCTTCTCAGTTATTAAGCCATCTCTGGAGCCCAAAGTTCTGATCATAGCAATTTTAATATGGTCAGTCCTATTTGCTCCTATAATTTTGCTCAGGAACTGAATAACAAATTCACAACCGCATTTGAAATCTTCTGGAACAGCAATAAAATTTCAAATACAGACAACCTCAAAACAGAAAAAAACATGCTACTTAATATTGTAGGATTGCTACCCACACAATCTCAGTCACTTATCTTTGGAAGAAAGTGAGTATAAGGAGAATGTGGAAAATCAAACTAAAATAATCAAAAGTGCCTTTTCTTATATGTGAAGTTCTGGATCAGGAATAGCCAGGGACTGATAGAGTATGTTGAAAAGGTGATCCAATAGGAATGTTTATATGCTAGCTGAGAAGGTTATCAATCAGAAGTAGGAGAAAACCAAAAATCATTCATGTTTTAACAGTATTGTGAGAAACCTGTGTGAAGAAATGTCAATGGTGAGATCAAAAGGGAAAGTCAAATGTCGCAAGTCACATGGCAGACAGAGGTTTTCTTTGATAAAATATAGTCTACAAAAAGGAAATGTGTTAAGAAGATATAACTGTATGCTGAGGAGGAGAGCTACAGAAATTAATATTCAAAGATAAAAAAAATTAGATACATATATTAAACAAGTTAACTCTTTGATTATTTTTCTACAAATCCTATTGACTCTACTGAAAAATCCTGAATCAGTAATGATTGAGTGCTTGGCATTTTCAAAACCATTTTTTGAAATACATCAATACAGAGCTGTGTAATGGGCACAATTGCATTGGTGTTTTACCTACTAAAAGGTCAGCACTTCTTTTTCAAGCTTCTAATCTATTTTATGTCATTTTCAATTGGTGGTGTGGGCTGATTGCTTAAAGTTGTCCAGTTCCATGATAGTGTTACTACCGTACAGTGCTTCTGTCAGCATAGAAGTTGGAAGTAGTTGGGAATCTTGTCTTCTCTAATAGTCCTGAAGGGATGAGTTGATTTAATTTGATAATTGTGGCCATAGACAAAAAAGTAATTAATCCATTACAAAATTCAAGTTGGAACACTAGGAATTAATATCAGAAAAACAACTCTTGAATATAGAGAAAGAGAGGACTTAAAAAGGTGCGCATGCCTGCAGGGCAATGATCCTATTGTCATCACAGGGAAATGGTGGGTTGATCCCTATGTCTGGAATAGAAGGAAACTGCCTCTACAGCAAGGACAGGCCGGGAAGATGAGGAGGGGTGTTGTCCTCTATGTCAGCGGTCACCTGGAGTGCATGGACCTCTGCCTGGGGATGGAAGAGAAGCTGACAGAGGGCTTATGGGCCAGGATTAAAGGGAGTGCAGGGACAGGTGACATTATAGTGATGGTCTGCTATGGCCCACACAACCAGGAAGATTGAGTGGATGAAGTCCTCTATAAACAGATGGGAGTGATCTCACATTCATAAGCCTTGGTCCTCATGGGAGACATCAACCACCTCCATTATCTGTTGAAGGGACAACACAACCGGGCATAAGCAATCCAGCAGGTTCCTAGAATGTGTTGATGACAACTTTCTTCCCCTAGTGATAGAGAAGACAATAAGGAGAGGTTCCATGCTGGACTTTATTCTAACAAACAAGACAGGGCTGGTAGCAATGTGAAGCTCAAGAGCAGCCTTGCCTGCAGTGAGCATGACATGGTGTTGAAGATCCTTAGGGCAGCAAGCAGGGCTTGCAGCAAGTTCACTACTCTGGGCTTCAGAAGAGCATAGTTGTCCTCTTCAGAGATCTGCTTCACAGAGTACCGTGGGGTAGAACCCTGGAGGAAAGAGGGGCCAAAGAAAGCTAATAATACTCAAGTATCACCTCCACCATCATATTTGAGAAGTCATGGCAGTCCAGTGTGAAGTTCCCACTGACTGAAAAAGGGGAAACATAATGCCCATTTTTAAAATGTGGGAAAAAATAAAGATACAAGAAACTACAGGACAGTCAGTCTCATCTCTGTGCCTGGCAAGGTGATGGAGCAGATCCTCCTGGAAGCTATGCAAAGGTATATGAAATATAAGAAGTTGAGTACAATTCTATGAAATAATCTCTACCACAATGCAGTAAGAAAGAACAGACTTAGAAGTCTTCAAATCTTGTTTCTATTTGTTTATTCTGAATAATAAAGATGGCACAAAGGGAACTAAGGAGATGATAATCAACAAATGAATGAAAGAGAGAGTTGCTCTAAATCTGTAATTGAATTGTATATCAAATTTTCTGTTTATGTATTTCATTCATTTGTTATCACAGTCTAAGAGATTATACAATTTATTTAAATAACTGTTGGTTCTGTTGAACCAACTGCAGTAAGGATCTACCAAAAGAATATATTTGCATGAAATATTAATTGGACGGCTGTAAAGGCATAGAGACATAGCTTTTAAATAGAGAATATGCAGGATGATAGTGTAAAAGCAGAATTTGTTTTCAAGGACATAACCCACATTTACAAAAGTTTTGTATTATAAATGAGTGATCAGAATTACAAGATAGATAAATGGGGGAGAAAGAAATAAAGATGAGACTAAGTTAAACGACTTTAGGATTTGTGGGTTCATAATGTTGACTACGAAAGGAATATAAATAGTTCAATTCTACTGATTACATTAATTTTCAAAGCTGAATTCTTATTCTTGTCCAGTTTTGAATATCTACAAATGTCATTGCAGTTGTATGACCTTTCCATGGTCACCCTGTAGTAAAGTATCTACTGAAAATCTAAGAAATCTAGGTTGGACTCAATATGATCTTGGAGGTATTTTCCAAAATTATTGATTCTATGCTTCTATGAAATATGTGAATGTAAACCAGAAGGATCTAATATTGTATCATTTTCTTGCTCTCCAGTAAGTCGCTTCAATGACTCAACAAACTATATATTAATTAAACTAATGTCTTCATTCATTACCAGTCATTTCTCTTCTACTAAAATTAACCTTTCTTCAGCAAACATGATTGTATTGCTCTAGCAGAGTGCAGAAAGTAGCCCAGTACTATTTTAAGAATATCTTTCTAAAATATCCTTTGAATGTACCATATCATCATAGACAATTACTGCGTCTCTATTCTTATTAAGAAAATGGCCTGTTGGGAGTTTCCTGCTTTGTGAAGACACTTTGATCATTGATTTTCAGGAAAGCCTATTATACACAGATCTGGAACTGAGGTTCTCTCATTGTCCCTTGTTCTTTTTATTGGTACTGTCCTTGAGCATTTTATAAGCATCTCTAATATCTTGTATAGGTTGGACATTTCTATATACTTACTGATTTTTTTTATTGTAAGCAAAATATCCAGGTTTATAATGTATTTTCTCATAAGCATTAATTATATTTACATAAATATTTAAATTTATTTCAGGAAAACAAGTCTGGAAATAATTAAAGATTGTTGCAATACTACAAATAGTTTCCCCTAAAAAGACAACCTCTAAAACAAAATCTAACATAGAAGATGGGTGGAAGTAGGACTATATCTGTACTGTCAATCTCTACTGCTTTGGATAAGATCACCAGAAAGGACTCAAATGTAGCACAGAAGATATTGATATTGACTTGCATGTGTAAAGAATTATTTGTGAGTCCATACCTGATGGCATATGTCAACTTTAAAGACAAAGAAAAAAGAAATAAAACAATGAGAAGAAAAAGGGGAAGAAAAAAAAAGAAAAAATAAGGATGTAGACTACTCTCTCCAGCAGCTAGGTGGGAAAAGAAAAAGTGAATGTGTTTCTGCAGTGTGTCCTTCTGGATATCCTCTCTAGTGAAGCAGGTCATTCCCTGAATACTTCTTAACAATAGCCACCAGGACATTTTCAGTTGCCTTATGGGTTACTTGTGCTCATTACATGAGTGTTGCTGCCTGAAGCATATTTTGATCAACTGC
Organism: Campylorhamphus procurvoides; assembly: GCA_013396655.1. Classification (NCBI taxonomy): domain Eukaryota; kingdom Metazoa; phylum Chordata; class Aves; order Passeriformes; family Dendrocolaptidae; genus Campylorhamphus; species Campylorhamphus procurvoides. The sequence goes on along the minus strand of WBMV01004902.1, from coordinate 98,518 downwards.
AGATGATGTACATGGTAACTGACTTACTTTACAAATGTATATTTCAGGTAATGCTTAGTGGTTATTTAAATGGCTGTTGTTGACAAACACTTCCTACTAAAGTCCTAGAATAAAAGTATAAACTAAGATGTGCAAAGCAAAGGACAAAAAGTAGAGAGGTGTTGGGAAAGGAAGAGCAGTTCTCACATCAGTGACAATTGTCCCCCACAAGAAACTCCATATAACAGACATGACAGTGATCCACACATTCTTAAGCTGACCAGGCAGATGCCACAACACTAAGAATGCTCTATATTACAAACCTAAGAAAACATGTGGAGAGAAAGCAAACAGGAAAAATGTGCACAAACATTCTAATTTTAGAAAACCAGTATCTGAGACAAACTAGGAACAAATGGGAAGGAAAACCGACATACTATAGGTGTGGTCTGTGTATGTATTACAAACCTGGTTCACAATAAATTATACAGCTTTTCCTTTCTGTTTCATGACTCATCTGTCTAGAAAAGTTATGTTTCTCTTAACTCTTTTGTCCATTTTTTTCTTTGTCTTTACTTGTTATTTCTTCTTCTCCCTATTTCTGTTTCAGTCTGTGTTATTTCAAACAATTTCTTCACCCTCCTTTCCCCTGCTTTAACTACTTCAGTGCTCCAGCTCTTCCCCCTTTTTTCCCTTCTCATTTCCTTTGAATTCTTCCTTTTTATTCACACTTATGTATGTCTCCACAATTTGATTCTCACACCTTTGTCCTGTGCTTTAAGTCTTTCCTCTGAAATGCCAAAGAGTCTTTTTTCTTTTTGCTCTGCAGAATGCTGTCTCCATATGTTCCCGCCCCCCTGTATGCTCTTTGGCCCCTCAACCATTTTTATCTTCATTCCTCTTGAGCAATCTTGCCCTCATCCGTTCCCATCTAGCCATTCCCTTCTTGAACAAACTCAAGTATCTAAGGATGGGGTTTCTCAAATTTTGAAGTAAAGATATTCAAATTGCTCAGTAAAAGTCAAGTAAATTTGGACGTTGTTGAGGTGAAAGAGCTGGTACCATAGAAAAGTAATGAATGTTTCTGGAAAGATAAAATTATACTTTTGCTTTTTCAGTCTCCTTCATAGGCAGTACAAGAATACAGTAACAATCTTCTAAGCTAAATTTTATTTTAAAGAGAGGGGGGTATTATAAGTAACAGATATGTTTGCTTATTTAATAAATCAGACTTTGGAGGCTGAATGTTCTTAAAACCTAGTGTATCCTAATGGTCAACTCCCTGAGCCTTTGATTGTGTTATTAAGTGAAAATGGAGAAAAAAAGTTGGAGAAACTGATTAGAAATATATTAAGGATTGTCTTTCAAGCAGTGAGCTTAGCTGACTTAGAGATATTACTCTGTAGTACAGGTTATACAAAAGCAGCATTGCCTGGACAAAAGCTGAAAAGGCAGTTATAAAGGGGCACATCACTCTACCTAAAGCAATCCCTTAGTGTCCCTGATATTTAGGCACATAGCTTTTTATACTCTTCCTTTCTGCACTCGGAGTCACAGAACTAGAAGTAACATACAGGAAATGCGCTTCTGCCCAGTGTTGCAGATTTTCTTTAATTCTGTACCTTTCAGAAAAGGACAGACACAAGACAACCTCTTTTTCATTAGTTTTGTTTGTTTGTTTGTTTTCATTTCCTTTTTAACAACCCTAGTAACCTACTACCACCCTGCAATTTCAACAGGCGTGAAATCCATCTCTCTGTAGAATTATGAGTGCAACCCCCATTAAGCTCACTCAGAATTATACGTCTAACACAGGATACTATTTTTTTTCCTGTGGGTTTGTGAAAACAAGTATTAGGCTGATTCTAATTCAGATGCAAATATGCAACCAATCCAAACAGACTGGAAAGCCTGAAGGCTGTCATTGTTGAACTGAGAAGCAGTTGAAAAGCAGCCACTAGTTGCCAACTGCACAGCAGGGGTGGTGGTTAAAATATGTTGAGGTAGACAGTGTTGTGGTATTTTTCACCACAAAAGGTCACTGCTCTGCCAGTTCATCACCATTTTTTGAAGAGAAATGCAAAGGGTTGTGTCAGGGAAAGAAAAGTGTTATACAGGAGACAAGAAATACTGCAATGAATTAGGCAGACAAAGAAAGCACTTAGTGATTTCAGAAGAATTGCATGGATATAACCTGGGGCAGAGTTTGGCTCTGACTGCTCTATCTGAATATCACTTCCCAGTACTCAGTGCACTAAGTGGTGGTCTTACTTACATGGTTGTAAATCTGGAATATCTCTACTGAAGACAACTGTCCCGAAACAAATGGAGGCAATCCAGACTAACAGTGATGTAAATGAGATCGCACTCCGACCTTAAGTACTTGCTCTGCCTCAGGTAGGTGGGGAGTTTTTAAGTCATCCTAGGAATGAATCTTTCCTTACAAAATCCAGCTTTATTGGTTTGGTGGACTCACAGTTGTTTCCTCTGACATAATTGTGTTTCTTTTGGATTCTCTCAATTTTAAAAGAAAAAGATAGTCAAAGTTACTGTAGCCATTTGTGTAGGACCAAGGTGTGAAGCCACAGGAGGGCAAATTTATCTTCTTTCTGTCTTTTCATGAGCGAATTGTTAATTTTTTACTGATACTGTTCAAATATTTTAAACCTCTTTGGCATGCAGTTGTCATGCAATTTTTCATTTTTTGATTTTGACATGCAGGCTGACCTATTTCTCATGCTTGTCGCTCAACCGCCCCAGATAACCTTCCTAGAATCCCTCTCATTCCAATGAGTACTGTCTCTGATGATCACAATTACAATGCTCATCGGTCAAGCAAGATAAGGAAGGGAGGAGATGCAGCCCTGCAGGCATGCACTGCTGTGCTCAGTAACACTGAGAGAAATGAGCAGACAAAAAGCAAAATGAAATGTAACCTTTTACTCCTTAAATACAACTTTTGAAACTAAGTCTCAGGTCACTTAATTTCTGTCACTCTGAACAAAAAATTATTGACCTATTTGCCAAAGATGGTGGCAAGTTAGAGCAGCAGCATCTCTTATTTTGGCAAGAGTAGTAACAAGTAGATCCATCAAGTCACTCCAGAAAACAAGACAGTGGCAAGGATATCTCTACACCTGCTACTTCCATTACTAATGCTCTCAAAAATGGGTTCACCAGCTCTCAGTGCTGCCACAGCCGCTGTCACATACTGAATGTGTTACCTTTTTGGCAGCACGAAGCCAGATGACGCAGCTTATGCAATTTATATCACTTGTGACATATACAATAAATGACAGGCCTTCTTTTCCCCCCATTACTTTCATTGCTCTGAAGGACTACTCCAAAACTGAAGGACCTGATCTGTGTTTATCATTAATAATCTGAATTGGAGTTGTTTCCAGACAGGTTAATCAGAATCCTGTTGCATTAAGTGTCCCACATAAAGAATTTGACCCCTTTCAGAGATTAAATATGACCCTTGTGTTTTGAGCCTTATTGTAATGGAACTCTCCTTCTCACATACAGATTCTTTTAGCTTTGTCTAGGTGTCAGTCATCAACTTCACTACTGCTTAGCTGCATACACTGAATTGGCCTTGGTGAAAAAGCTGCTAGATTGCACATCCTTCAGAAGGGGAGACTTGCTTTTCTTCCCTCTTTATAGAGCACTATGCATATGTTGTGTTTCAGGCTGTATCACTGTGAAACTCAGTTTTATTCTGCAATATAATTAGCCAATGAGCGTAGGTCATTACCCTACTGTTGACACCATAGCTCCACTCCACTTCTCTGCTTTGCAAACACACAGGTGAAAAATGAAACTAAGTTTTCTTTTTAGTATGGTTTCCATCTCACATGTCCAAATATTTTTGCTTTGTTATGATTATATGTTTTTGTGCACCATACAAATACATATTTTCTTCACAAACATGGTGTTTTTAATTCCATTTTTGTACATCCATGTAAATTTGAAGCCTATTCCATTAAATCCAGTTAAGTTAATCCTGTATCACCAGAAGGACACATGGAGTGGTCCATCCTAAGTCTCCTTTTGCTAGCACTCTTAATTACTCATTGTTTTAGAACGATTTCATGCTTTTCTCTCTGGATACAAACTTCATTCACTGACAACTAGAAATATTTTATGACCATAGGTAAAGGAGGTAGTTTCAAAGTGAGACACTATCCTTCCCAAAGACTGGCTAGGAGCCCTAAATACCTGGGGAATATATTCATTTCTGAATTAGCAAACCTGCAGCACGCCATTTCAGTGGCTGATGTATAGACAGAGTATGAATACACTGAGAGGTTCAGGGAAGGAGACAATTCCAAAGAAAAAAGTTGGATGATAGGATTGGCACTGAGATATTAATGCAGTCAAATTGTTTTTTATGTTATTTGACTAGGAAACTTGGTCTACAAACACAGACTCTGCCATAGAAAATCTAAAGTGCTGAGATTCACGGCATCATTAGTAACCTTGCTAAACATAAATATAAACAAGCATGTAAAATGCTGTGCCATGTATTCCTTAAAAATCACATTTGTATTACATCAGCTTGACCCTTGTGATGTAAGTCTTATCTATGCAAATGAAAATTGTTTTCTTTGTGTTCATTATATCAACATGTTCATTATATCACAAGTATCCTTTCTTGGTACTTTTTATCTGTAAAATAGTTCAGACTCACATACTGAGGGCCGGAAAATTAAATCAGATAAGATTTTAAATGGTGTTATGTTTCTCCCATCCACAACATTAGAGTTATGGTCCTTGAATTAACCAGCCTTTTTTCAGTTAAGCTGTATTTTGTACAGTCATAGCAAACTTCTGATTTGTGCAGTCACTGGCAGCAAGACAGGTACTTTCCTCTAATCTATTTTCAACAAAATGCACATCAATGCTATTTCACTATGTGGCAGCTGGCATAAACTGAAAACAGGCATCCTACCTTCACTGTAATTATATTCCTGAAAACCCAAATTTATTGAAGTATATATCCATTTTTAAAATTTATTTTCTCTGTGGTCTGTGAAGCTAGACTGCCTAAGACACTTTCTGAATATCTGATGCAAATCTGTATACATCTTCAAAGTAAATTTAATCTTGCTGTAGTTTAAATGTAATAAACAGGGAATATAAATATTTTTTAATAATGACAATATTCGTTACAACTTGAGAAGTTCAGTTGAACTAAGAGTCTTATTTTGCTATTATATATAAAGTACTTTCCAAGTTTTTAACAATTTTATCACTAAATGGGAATGGGAAATTAGAGTCACTGAACAGGTTGATGAAATTATAATTTGATAAATGAGATTTAACAAGTTATCTTTATGCAAGACAATTAGAAGTACATATGAAATTTTAATTTTTAATTGCATTTATTCTCTATAAATAGTTAGACAGACATGATGAAGCTTGCTCAGCAAGCTGGTTTTGGTTACAGGTGGTAATTGGTCTGCAGTACAGATTTCACTTTCCACCACAGCTAAATTGCTAAAATTGGGACTATCTTTTTTTCCCCATATCTTCATTAATCTAACACTTAAAAAATCAATTTCTCATATTTCAGGGTTTATACCCTCTACATAAAGAGTATATTTAGAAGCCTTAAGAATTAAAGGATAAAGAAATAACTCTTTGCACTCTTTAGTTGCATAAGGGGGAATACAGGACAAACAGAACCAGGCATACCTAGAGGTGCACAGAGGCAGGAAGAGAGGTAATGGACACAAGTTACAACAAGGAAAATTATGGTCAGGTATAAGAACAAATTGTTAAAGATAAAAGTTCGTAAATATTGGAACAGGTTCCCAGAAGGTGATGAAACCTTGGTTTGAGTGGAGGAGTTGAAGTGGATGACCTCCGAGGCTCCTTCTTGATTCTTGATACCTGTTTCTCTGAGTCCACTTGTACTCTTAACAAGGAAACTATTCTCCTGTCGTTAATCTTAGTATTTGTATGAATGAGTAATGATTCTTAATTGGACCTGAGACATAAACACTGAATCTATATTCCTGTTTTCTGTTAGACATTTTTTTCTGCAAAATCTCCACAGTCTCATGTCCCACACATATATACCAAGGGACAATGTAGGTCCTGTGATCAGATGCAATTGTGAAGATTTTTTCATAATATATTGTATTTCCAGAACATAAAGAATTGAAAAGACCATAAGTTTAAGAAAAAAAAATGTATATATGTGGATAAGACTTTCAGATATTTGGCTACCAGACTATAACTTCTGCTCTGCTAGTTATAATGTTAGCTCAGTGGCTATAATTCTTTTCTCAATTCAACAGTTTACTTAAAATCTGACTTGCCATTATTGTATTCAGATTTTATATGCCTAAGAATGTCTTCTTTAATTAAAGTTCTTCATAATTGAATACTGCAGACTAAAAATACGTCTTCTTTTATAGTAGAGGATTTTCCCCATTCACAACGTCCTTGCCAAAGAAAGCCTTTTCGTGACATATTAACTCCACTGGCCCCTCTCCTACACAAGCAGACAGTGGGAATAGCTACACAAGCAGACCCTGGTAACACAGTGAATGTGTGGGGGCCCTACACTCTTGGGCAGGGTTCACAGGTCCTAGTCCAGAATTCAGCTACTTATGCAAGATTAAATGTGCTCTGCATTATAGTCTGGATTTTGATCAGCACAGCTAACTTGTACAATAGCAAAGCCCATGTATTCATTTATGAGCATTTTCCTGATTCTGACCTTCCCTCAACTCATGCCCCCAAAATAGCAATGGTATCAGCACCTGCTTTCTTACAGATTGTCTGAAGCCTGAGTTATGTATGTTATTCATTGTGTATACTTTATTAGCTCTCAAACAAGAATCTTAGTTTTAATATGAGTGTCCAGACACTTGAAATAGAGCATAAAAACTGAACACTGCTAAGGGGAATTTATTTGTGATAAAAATGTCCATTTACTCCCTTAAACAAACACGGTAATTTTTACTCCATTCGAATCATATGTTGGAATCAAATATATTTTCCTCTATATATTTTAAAATTTTAATTACTTCTAAATGTTGCCAAGAAATATATAAAATGTATAAGTATTAAAAGAAATCTGGGAAGAAAATGGAATGGGATTTAGTTGGTAAACCTTAGATAATTCAAATACCAAACTGTGAATCACACAAATGCACAGTCTTGTTGCAGAAGAATCCATGTGGGGCCATGTGAGGCTGCATGCTTAATTTTTAAGGCAGAAACATGCAGTAATTACAAAGCATTTAAATTTTACTGAGGAAGTCTTTAAATGTTGAGGAAAAACAAATGAAACTATTGAAATACATCCAAGCTACAACAATGTTCCAAGACAAGACGTTGGTACTCTCTTAGTATGCTGCATCTTGTTGAAAATCTTATTTTGGCAACTGATACGTGAACTGCCTTTGAAGCAGATCTCTATCAATTGGTGTCCTGTTTTCTCAACTAACATGAGGGTTATTTCAGCATGAATCGAGCAGTGATTTTTATACCTTCAAACTGTGAAGTTTCCTGATACAACTGCATCTGAGGGTTGAATTTGTAAAACTACCTGAGCCACCATTTTTGATTTTTCAGCATTTTTTGTAATTGTAAATGACCACAGAAAATAAGCCTTGCGTCATGGATGAATTTCACATGAGCTCAGCCTTCCCCAAACTGCAAACTCGACAAATGCTCAAGGACCAGCCCTTCAATGTGCAGTTGGTTCAGAATGAACTTCTGGTTTTTCCAGAACTGTCTTTGGTAAGGCTTCTTGCATCTTTCTTTGCAGCAGATGTAATTGGTGATTGCAAAAATTTGGGTGCTGGTAGAGACAAGTCACAACATTCATAGTGCCTGTCAAGCATAGATAGCTGCTTGTTCTGAGAGTCTGCAAACTATTGCAGATGTAAAATTCAAAAAAAAAAAAAACAAACCAGAAAAAGATGAAGCAGCATCAATCAGATTTTATTTGCTTCTACTAAGAACTGTGCTAGATAAGAGGAGAATTTTAATTGTTCTCTAGTGATTAATTTTTAAAAGTACTAATGGATTTTACTCTGTTTTTTCTCTAGACATATGAACCAGTACATACTAAAATAATTAACACAACTTGATATGTGTTTCTTTTTTCCATCTCAACATGGAGTTTAGTCATTGCTCAGATCATTTAATAAAAGGTAATAAACATATGAACATATCATCGGTGTTATTAGCCAAAGGGACTGCATCTCAAAGTTCACTATAATGAAAGGTCTATCAACAAGGGAAGTAGAAATAAGATACATCTCTGAAAGTGGTGAAAAAAAAATAAGAAAAAGAAAACCAACAACAGCAAAATCAACTAAGGAAAGAACAAGTTTGAAAGGTATTGAATTATGTCAGGTTTCTGATTGATCCTGACTTTTGATTCTCCTCTCAAAATTAAGGCTACAATAAATTATGCTTATCATATCTGAATTCAGACTGATAAAAACAGAAAGTAATTGAGTTTTAAAAAGTCCTGCAATTATTTGGGCTTCTGAAGTTGAGACAATTCCCCTTCCAGAGCAATTATGGGCATGAATAACGCAAAAGAATGAAGGAGACTTGAGCAGAGAAAAAGAGAAGAAAGGAATATGGAAAACATCTGTGGGGAAAAAAAACATCTGTGGAAAAATATTTTACATTTATTGGGATACTGTATAAATAAAGTTCAAGGGATTGTGTGCAGGTAAGAAGGGGTGGATGACAGCAAGGGAGAGATTTATACATAAAAATGTGTGATAGATGTTATCAAATACAAGTACAAAATGAGAGAACTCAACAGTCTTTGCAGTCCTAGTTCTTTTCCCTTGAGTATATGCATTAGGGCACAGGCTTTTAATACATAACCACATGCTGTATTTTTTCTGCACAGGACCCCTGCCCCATTGAGTGAACACAATGGATGGTGATCAATTAAAAAAGAACAGCTATTCAATGTTTTGTTTTACCCTCATTGTTCATTTTGCGGACTTAAGCCTTATCTACTGCACACTATTCAGAGGCTGCAATGAAGACAGAATTATTAATTTCCTCTTGGGCTTTTCTCTGGCAGTCAGCACCATGATGCTCCAGAAACATTAATTTATCTTCACAAAGTGCAATGTGATGTGAGAGGTTACTCTTATCCCCACATTACAGAAAGCAAACTGAACCAGTGAAACAGTGGAAGTAAAAGTACCTGCTTGTTTACAGTACACAATTTAGTTTTTAGCGAATGCTTTCTCAAATTACATAAAGTAGCACTTAGCATGTTCAGGACAATATCCGCACAGACTTCAGTTGTATCTGACAACAGCCAGAACTGAGATCAACAGAAATCAGAAAAAGAGAGTAGTGCTTAGTTACTTCTTTGGTAGTACCACACTGGACAAAAAAGAGACAAAATCCAATTATCTGTTTCATTCACATCCCAAACAGCATTAAAATGATAGCTTATAAGAAAACCACCTCAGATTCACATCCTCAGCAGGTACAGATAAGGCTCTGCATAAATCATGGGCTCCTATGGAAGATACACTAAGTGGCTGTTGAATCTAAGTGTCTATGCATATACAAGAGAATTTGGAACTGAAATATGTCATCCCTTGACTTTATAATGCTTGGGTTTTGCAACTACAATAATGTTTTATAAAGTAGAGTATCTGACTATTTCTGTGCTAGCTTCTGCACTTTGAAATAACCTAAAAAGGAGACAAACAGAAGTTCTTTTATATGAATCTACCACACTGCCCTTCTCAGCTCTAGGAAGTTTGCATGGTCTTCAGCCATTTCCACATTTCCATGGTATATGTAAATGCAGTGGTAGGATATTGAAGAAGCCGGTATTAAGGGAATGAGTCAGACTTACCCTGCTTATGTCAGAGCTAATGTTTTCCCATCTTACTTCCGTAACCCTCCTGGTAACAATGAAGTGACCACATAATCTCATAAATTTATTGAATTATCTTTGCATTGAATCAGCGACTTCTTTCCTTGGTTTGAGCCTAACAGGCCATACAAGAGGCAGACTGTGATCAACCTTAGCTCAGAATTCCTTAAACTATCAACCTTCACTACAACGTCTTGCATAATCCCTTCAGCCTTAAACTGGAAAATTATTATTTTGGCTGTGATTATCAGATGTTCTCAGGGTCTGGATTAAACTCATTTAGAACAGAACCTTCTTAGATTTAGCAGGTTAAATGTTCATATTTCTTTGTGGTCTGTTTACCACTGTGCAAGCCAGGGTCCTGTCTTATAATTAATGGTCTTATCAAATTTCATGTAAATTGGGAGTAATCAACAGGGAAAATTTAAATTATTAAAGTCTGATGGAAAATTATAGTTGAAAAGATCTTTTTATGAGAAAATAATGCAGCACTAACATTAGATGGTGCTGCTCATCCTGACTTTAATAGAGTTTTAAGAGCAAAAAGGAAGTGATAGAAGCATTTGAGATATTAATAATATCTAAGACACATAAGTGAGGGGATAATATTGGAAAACTTTGAAAATATATTGTTCAAATGCTGCCTGTCCCATAAACATATGTTATTCTGAATTATGAAAGTATTTTAATATAACCTGTATGCTAACATATTTTTTGCAATCACTTATTAAAAAACATCAGTAATGTAGTGGCAGATTTTTGTCCTAATACCATGTTTAAAGGAAAAGTTTCTCTACTCTCCCTGTGAACTAAGGAGTATCAGCCAAACCTGTATAAACACAATATTAGAAGGGATCTCTAATGACGTGGGTACATATGTATTAAATTATTTCATATTCAGCTTTCGCCTTCTACCTTTCCAGAACACAAGAAAAGTAGAAAGTAGCAAAACACATATTCAGAAGTGGAGTTCTATAATCAAAATCAGAGAAAAATTAAAGAAAACTGAATGTAAGAATTGACCAACTAACTACAGAACTACTATTAATAAGTACAGAGCATATCTAGTCTTAGACACATAGAACATTCTTAGATAGTCCCTTTTCCCTTCTCCTTATCTAAGGATGCAGATTATCCAAACTAATTTTTTACGGAGCAGTAGTTGAGCTGATGATTATATATGAGAAGTGAGCATAAGATAAAATCTTGTATTTACTGTATTTGTGAAGCAAACTCATCCTGAGTCACATCAAACCCTAGCTAGCATGCAGATGGGTAATGTGGGCATAAGATAAACAGTTTGAAGTGGTTTGTTGTTTTGTTTTTTTTTTTTGTTTTGAATGGAGTAATTTCCATGCAGTCATTCCCCTTTGGTATTAAATCAAGATATTGTTTGGTCAGTATCATCTTTTTACCAATATTGAGACAATTATATACCTAGTTGAGAAGCACACTTAGTTCCCCTTTTATTTACACAACATCACTATTATAGCAGTGCTATCTTTCTTTTGGATAATTGAATTTATACGACTGCAACATCTTTTAGTATTTCTTTACTCTCTCTTGCAATGCTGAGATCTCTTTCACTTTTAGCAATTCTGCAAGTTTTGACTTTCAGGATGCAATTTTCTTGATGATTATTACTTTTTTTCCATTTCTAGAATCTTTACTCACTCCTAATAGTCTCTTTAAGAAGTTTGTTATACTGAAAGTCTACCATAAAAGGGTTTTTCTACCTTTTATAAAGATACAGTTCTAGACAGATTTTTTTATCCTGTTGACCTTAGCAAACATCAGCAATCCTCTACATCCATTCACTCTCATTTCAATTGGCTTAATAAAAGAAATGCAGGGTAGGTTTTGGGATCTCTTTTTTTTTCATGCTCAGTTAAAAAACAGCAAATCAACTACTGATCATTTTCTCTTTATACTTCAATTTGCTTTAATTCTTCATTGCTCTATATTTTCATGCTCTGTGCCAGTTCTGTAGGTCTGAAGTTGTTACATCTCTTTAGTTTCATGATTATTTAGTGGTGGATTTGTTCATGTCACAGGCATATTCAGAACTTTTTGTTGGAAAACATAAGGTAGCTCCTTAATAGGTTTGTTGTGGTATGCTTTCCTTATATTTTGCATTGCAATTCTACACACTTTGTAGTGATGCTTAGAAAGAGTTACAATACTGGTAGTGTGGCACCTGAGCCCTTTTGTGCATTCAGATCTCATCTATTAAAATCACATATTGCTTGAATGTGTGAAGTGTGCCAGATAAAATCAATTAAGCTCATCTTCTGCCGTTACTTTCCAGGACCTTACGGGAGCCTACCAGAAAGATGGAGAGAGACTATTTACAAGGACATAGTGAAAAAACAAGGGGAATGGCTTTCAGTTTCAATTAAATAATAGGAAAAAATCCTTTGCTGTGAGGATGTTGAGGTACTGGAACAGGTTGTCAGGAGAAGCTGTGGATGCCCTATCACTGGAAGTTCAAGGCCAGACTGGATGGAGGTCTGAGCAATCCAGTCTAGTGAAAGGTGCCCCTGCTCACGGCAGTGAGGTTGGAACTACATGTAACTTTATAGTCCCTTCCATCCCAGGCTCTTTTACAATTCTGCGATTCTATTATTAGAGAACCACTATAGACTTGTAGGGCAAAATCATCAGCTGGAGTTATCAGTAACTCCATCGTCAGTGGAGTTCTGTCTGTCTGTAGTAGCTGAAAAATCAATCTATAATGCCCAAGGAAAAATATCACCAGACTTACAATTAAAAATTTATTCTCAAAGAAGCTTTCTAGAATATTTCTAGGAAATATGTAAAGAATAAAATGATACAATATGAACAGAATAGGTTAGTCAATACCCCATGAGGGTTGGCTTTGTGGGGTATCTGTCGCACAGGATTCTATTCCTCAAGGGTTCTTCTTTCATTCATTATCGTTACTTCACACTATAACAGCAATCTAGCAGAAAATCAGTGTAGCTTCCCAGCTCTGTCATGATACAAATAATAAGGCTGAAATACACACTAAAGTAGTAAAGGACATACTTCAGAAAATCAGGGGTTTTGTCTTAAGCAGTCACTGTAAAATGTTCCCAGGGGTTTCCATACAGCTTTATTTGACATTTAGTTAAAGACCATATCTACTGAATTACCAATTTTTTTCTCATCCCTAGAGCAGTTGCTAAGGACATGTTTGCCTATATCACTTCTCGAGTTATAAACAACATTAAAGACTAAAGATAAATGGCTTTATTGTAGCTATTTGGCTATATAATTACACACTAGAGAGGAGCAAGCCAAGAACATTCCCCATTTCTAAGACATCATTTTGAAGGTGTTTGCACTATATGCTTTAATAAGATGCACTAAATTCAACTTTCCCTCTTAACTCAGGCCTTCTTAAGGATACTGTTTTCCATTTGTTGTTCATTTAACCATATTCACACTCTAGAAGAATGTAGTTGTTCTTCTACAAGTAAAAATTCTGAATCTTCATGACCTAGAAATTTTGTATTCTCTTTCAATCTCCAGCTTTTCTGTGTATCCATCCATTTACATACACTGTCTGGACAAGTTATGAATAATACTTTTATATGCCCTATAATGTTTTGCAAAACTTTACCACACTTTTGAACAGAAGAAATATGTATCTTTTCTAATTTTTAAGATAAGACATCACATTTTTTCCATAACTCCTCTTCCCTACTAACCTTTGTATACAAAGTTGATCCTTTTTAATGGGACTTCAATTTGCAAGTACCTTGTTAGTAAATGCTCTTCTCTGCGCTATATCAATATGACATTTCTAATAGGAACTGCTGACAAACTTGTCAAATATTCTACCTCTCTATAGTAGAACCTAATACTCTGTGCCTCATTGGCAGCTGGACTATTACACCAAATCACTCCAAATTAACCTGTGTTGCACTGAACTGATGTGACACAAATGGTGATAGATGTACACTAATGTACAATTAGAACAAGGTATTGGGGAACCATACTAAATGCTTCAAACACTGAAGTCGTAGTTTTTTGTTTTGTTTTTTTTTGTTTTGGCTTTTTCTATGGCATTATTAAAACAATATCTTCTGTAAAGAATTGTGTCAGCACTCTGCAGCCTGTACTGGATTCTATTTTATTTCATTTCATGGTCATAAGTTAGTCCACACTGCTTCTTCCATTTCCCTGTCTTCAAAAATTTATTTTTTCTTTTTGTTCTCAAAAAGGAGAGACTTAATACCAAGTAAGAATAAAGGAGGCCTGTTCTAAATCTCAGTATTATACTCTACAAAAAATGTAATGGAGAAAGGATGAAGCTGCCAAACTAAAGCAGCCAGAGCACAAATTTAGCTTAGAAACCTTCTCTCTACTTAGTGCAGTGACTAATACCAAGGTAAGCAGAAGCCCAGATCTTTATGTTGTACATACATCACCTTACTGGCTGCTTTCACCAAGATCTACATGGGCTTTGATTTTGACCAGAAATTCTATCTTGACTGTAAGAAATCTATTTTTAATTAATTTTTTTAAACCAAATTATCAAATCAAATATTCAAAGCTTTAATATCAAGAAATTAAAATTGAAAATAAAACATCATCATAGATTTCTATATCAGATGTTCTTCTGTGAACACCTTTAAAGCACAGGAGGATCATATCAACTCATTGAATCATTCATGCTATGACACAGCTCTATATTTCCTTCCAGAGGGATAGTTTATGGTTTGCAAAAGCTTTTCCTTCACAGAATGAACAAGGACACAAGAAGCCTAATACATCTCTCACTGAAAAATAGCATTCCTACTAACAAGATAAGTGGTGTCATCTTTGAAAACTGATCCATATTTCTTTTTTAAAAAAAAAATTTAGTCCTTCAGAAGCAAGGAAAGGCCAGGTTTGCGGACAGACTTTGTCCTTCTTGTTGCCTGGTTTTGCTACCCTTTTCTCTGCTGAGTTTCCAGCTGTTGTGATTGTCTGTAGCTGATGCCAAGAGAGTAAGGCATAAACTACTCCAAAATCCATAGAATATCTCAAAGCATCAGAAAATGGGAAAGTATATGCAATAAGCATGTTGTTTTGTACTTTCCATGACAATCATGTGTTACTGTACAGATAAGCCAAGAGACTTGGCAGGGCCAAATAAATGCTTGTTGCATTCGAGGAGCTTTCCAAAGTCAGCTTGGAAAGATTACCAGCCAAAGTTAAGTCATGCATAACAAAACCGCTGCCATACAGATGGATCTTTAAAAGTAAAACAACTTCTGAAAATCTTAAATCCATTCTGTTATTGTTTTGGGTTTTTTCTATGAAATCTTTTATTTAGCATTTATTATCATGGATCTTTTCTGTAAAACTTTTTATAGAGACATTTTCGGAATAATTAAGTCCAGATATAAAGTCCACAAATGCATAATCAGCCCCCAAAAAGTTAATTAAAATAAAAGAAAAAGTAACAAACAAAAAAGCACAACACCAAAACGTAATTCACCTATGATGCATTTGTGTTATGAGAGTGATGTCACTGTGGCTTTGTAGTGAAATAAAACATGATACAAAATATTAATGGAGAAGACAAGATTCTACAACCATGCAGTACTAAAAAGGGGGTTGCAAAAAAGAGGGAAAAGTGACTTTTTACAGGGGCAAATAGTGATAAGGGGGAACAGTTCTAAACTAAAAGATGAGAGATTTAGATTAGATGTCAGGCAGGAGTTCTTTACTGAGTGGGTGGTGAGCACTGGAACAGGTTTCTCACAGAAGTTGTGGGTTCTCCATGCCTGATCAAGTGTTCAAGGCCAGGGCTTGAGCAACCTGGTGTAGCAGGAAGGTGCCCCTGGCTCTGGTAGGGGTGTTGGAACTACATAATCTTTAAGGTCTCTTCCAACCCAAACCATCCTATGCGATCTATGAAGCATGACCAGGAGGTTGAGGGAGGTGATTGTGCCCCCTTTGCTCAGCTCTTGTGAGACTCCATGTCAAGTACTGTTTCCAGATCTGTGGTTGCCAGCACAGAAAAGATGTGGTCCTGTTGGAGTCCATCAAGATGATTGGAGGGATGGAGCACCTCTCGTAAGTGAAAAAGTTGAGAGAATTGGGATAGTTCAGCCTGGAAAAGAGAAGTTTTTGGAGTGACCTAAATAAAACCTTCCAGTACCTGAAGGGGGCTACAAGAAAGACGGAGAGAGACTTTTTACAAGTGCATGTAATACTTTTTACAGAGCAAGGAAGAACGGCTTCAAACTGAGAGAGTATAGGTTTAGATCAGTTATTAGGAAAAAATTCTTTACTATGAAGGTGGTGAGACACTGGAACAGGTTGTGCAGAGGAGTTGTGGATGTCCCATCCCTGTAAGCGTTCAAGGCCAAGTTGGACATGGCTCTGACCAATCTGCTGTAGTAGAAGGAGCCCCTGCCCATGGCAGGTGGTCGGAACTAGATGATCGTTAAGGTCTTTTCCAACCTAAGCCATTCTATGATTTTATGATTCTATGATTAATGAGTGTAACTGGCAACAGATGAGGTCATGATCTTTCCAACTGGGAAAATTTCTGTCAAGTGTCTATACTTATGCATTTATCATGAGATATTCCTTTTTTAGCACTTTCTTATTTCTTCTGCTGTTCTTGCTCACAATATTTTCCGGTGAATATAGTCAACTACAATCCTATCTTCTTTGCATTTGCTCCTCTTCATTTTTGTATGTCAAACCAACTGTGTAGAATCAAATAAAAAACATAATCCTGAGAATACACCTGCTGTTATTCTGATGATATCTTAATAAGAATCCAAGAGTATTATGTTCTCATAGCAATAAAGATCTAGGATTTTTGATACTTCTGTGATTTCTTTTACGTGTGTTCATGTTTCTTTTCAACTGTGACTTTTTTTCCTTATATGTAGATGGAATATTTCTTGTTGCAACATGTAATAGTAGTCTCTGCCTTTCCACAGTGTACATTGGAAATTAATCTTCTCTACGAACAGTGTTAGATAATGAAAGACCGAAATTAGATCCTTCCTCGGCCTTCACTTCCCCATGCAGTTCACTCAGGCTGTCCTCAGATGTCCTAGATGACTTAGTAGCTCTCCACTGGACTTATTCCAGTTTGCATTTTTCTCTTTTGCACCAAAAGCTCTGAAGTAGACATAATACTCTAGTACTGTGCCAAGTAGAAGGGAATAATTGCTTCACTTTATTTGATTCCATTTTCTTGATAATGCAGCCCAATATGTGGTTACCCTTCATCAGCATAAGGTGAAACTCATTTTCAATTTATTGTCACCCATGACCCTTAGGACTTTTTCTGCAAGACACATTCGATCAAGTCATTCACATGCCAGTATTGCTGTAAGGCATTCATTTTATCCCAGGTGCTGAACTCTTTTGTCTTTGCCCTTGCTAAACCTTATAAGGCTCCTGCCAGCCTGTTCCTCCATCTTGTCAAAGGCCATCTGGTTAGCAGCCTTTCCCTCCTGAAAACCCTTGGCTCCCCTCAGTGTGGTATATCTGTGGACTTGCTGAATTGCCTTCCATGATCCAGATCATTGCTGAAGGTGTTAGATATTAACGACCTGTTTCTCATTCCCTGAGAAACATCACTCATAAACAGCTGTCAGTCAGATTTTGAATCACTGATCACTGTTTTCTGAGTTAAAGAATGCAGGAAATTTTTTAGGCATCCACAATCCACAGTATTAGAGTAGACTACATCAAAAACCTTGTCAAAGAGGCAATTGTTTGAACAGGTATAGGATTCTCTATGACGTTCAGGAAGCAGGGTATTTTGAGATTGTGTGAAACAGATTCTGGTATGTTTTAAAGAGATTGAGATGATGAGGAGGACTCATTTCATGAAGTTTTCCAAAGGTGGGATAAGGGAGGGATCAAGAGGACTGGGAAGGAACAAGCAAGGGGTGATAAAGGGGTCAGTCAAGTATGAAGAAGTTGCCTGTCAGCTTTTTTGTCTAAACCCTGCATTTCATCACTGCAGCGTGTCCTATGTTTTCATTAAATCCTATTTCTAATTGTATTCTCTGGTATGGTACTCTGTATTCCTAATGACTATGTATGAATCATAACAAACTTCTAGCTGGATGGGCAGAAAAATAAGGTAAGGGGCCTGACTACAAGCCACTGAAGTGAAAGTATGAACCTCAGGGACTTGTAGATCCAAGCAACCAGCAATTAGAGGAGATGAGGGATCTAGGAGTTACCCACTAGATGACTGGGTATCTCAAATTGGCTCCAGGAGAGATCTAAATTGTTCAAATTTCTGTGAAACTATCTGGTCTGACTACTAGCACTTAGAGTGGGACTACAAACTTCAGGGGCTCATAGGTGCCAGAGCCAGCAGACATAGGAGACCAGGAGGTGGGGGAGTCAGTATGCCTTCAGTGCTCAAGACGATCTACTGAAGCAATATATAGCATATGTCTATATATTTCACTAATGACTTCAGTGTTAATTCTTCTAAGTGGAAGACCAGGATCAGGCCTTCCACAGTGTGTGTGTTTGTGTGAAGGCAATATTTTGAGCCTGTGCTATGTTATATAGCTGCTGTGTTCATATGTTAGTGTGTGTGCACACTTTTTTTTTTATTCTACCAACAGTTGTTTTGTTTCTAATGCTAGGAAATGTTCAGAGAAGGGCAATAAAAATGGCCAAACCCAATTATTTTCTTACACACAAAGAAATAAGGTGGAACTCTTCAGGATGACATAGAAGTAATATAGCCAGAGATGCAATAGAGAGTAGAGATGCTACAGAAATCCTTGCCAAGTGATGTTGTAGTTCAAGAGGAGAACTGGACCAGTATTTGGAAGACTTGTATTTTGAAACACTCTAATCACTGTAGACTCAGGAAATCCTATGTTCTGAGAACAGTTAGAGATAACCTGCTGTATATATTTGATCTCTTCCTATTTCTCCTCCGTGCTTCTACTTACAATTACACTGGAATACTGGACTGGATAGATCCTGGATCTGAACTGGTGTATACTTTCTTATGTTGCAGACCAATATAATTAATTCCTAAAATTTCTTTCAATTGTTATGCCTACCAACAGGGAGCAACAAATAGTATCTTCAGAGTACTAATACAGTAATATGTTTCCTCATTCAGTAATTAATTACACAGTTCCAATTTGTGAACAGAATGATACACATCTCTTTTAATCATCCTGACTGTATAGGACAGAATGCAAAAGAGGAATGAAAGAAAAAATATGCAATTTGATTCTGAATATATGCAAAAATCAGATGTTTCAAGATATGTAGATTTTGGAAAATGTTTTCTGATTTTCAGATTCATAAGATCATCTTTTTAAGAACAAAGCTGTGCCAAAAAGATACTAAACCTGTAATGAGTGTTTGTAGAAAAATCCGATTACTTAACAGTAAAAAGCATCAAATGCTTTTTAAGAGGCCTATCCTTCTGCTTAAGTATGTGCTTTTTTAGCATTGTGTTCTACTTAGCTTCATGAAATATTTGTTAAATAGTTGGCTAATAAAAATGATGTAATAAAACAAATGTTTCTGTATAAATCAAAAACTTTTCAGTGTTCAGAAGTTTCTGAATAAAAACGCTGAATAATTCATGAAATATTCAAAGCAATGTTTGCAAATATATTAGTAATAAATTCTGATTTAATGCACTCTCAGATACCTGATTAAGTCAATCTAGAATTCTTTGCAGTGATCTCAGTTTACCATTGGATTACAAGAGCTTTCGAACAGTGACTCCTTGAATCTTCTACTTGTTAATACTAATTTATCTTTGACTATGAAAATAGAAGAGTTGAAGTAAGAGAAGCATGTGTTTCTTATCAGTTTTGAATGACATAAGCACCTCTCTTTACACAGGAGGTTAAGCTGTTAAATTCTAAAGGATTTGTAGGTGAACTTTCTTTAAGCAGTAGATAAAAAAAATTAAAGTAATCTATGTGTAAATGAGAAAAATATTCTGAGAACATATGGAGATAAAATTGATCCAATACACAGTCTGTACTGAAATGAGATCATGGGAAGTACTTGTTCTCTACGTTTTTTTCCTGTAGCTGTCCTCAGTTCTGGAAACTATTTTTTGTTTCTTTCAGTTTCATTCTCTGATAGTGAACAGCCTCCCTTTCCAGTCTTTCAGAAAGTTATGTCTACACTTCTAAGGCTTTTACATGAACAAGAAAGCGAATAGATTCAAAATCTTAACATTTTCATTTACTGAGGAATTGAAAAGGGGTCTTGGGAAATGCAATTTAAAACACCATTTTACCATTTGTGTGCTACACTGCATGCATTCTCATACAGTTTTGAGACTCACAGTTAGACTGTGATCTGTTTATTTGCAAGCAGAATATTTAAACTGTATTTTTAAGAAACAATGTAAATGTTTGTAATGCCAAAAGACCAAGTACATACCTATATGCATCTCACAACAGTAAAGATCAGGCCATGCTGATGGATGTATTTAAAATTGCTGATGTTGACTGATTCACTGCAGAGAGAAAAAAGAACTAAATGGCACACTATGCCAAATTCACAAACCTTGGACATATCATGTCTTAGCAGTCATCATAATAAATTTGCAGAAAATGACACAAATGCTGTCTTACAGGGAATCTATGGGCATTTATTATGCCTTGAATGAGAATTAAATGCCACTTACTGTAATCTAATACACCTTAGAAAAAAAAAAACAGCTCTTAAGAAGTACCTCCATGAGCCAGAGATAAAAGTTATCATTATATGCACACTCTATCAACCTTCAGTTAAAAGAATGGGCTTTCCCAGAAGCAGAGATTACTTTCCCTTCACCCTTTTTCAAAAATCCTTATCATGGATCAGCATATATCAAAATAACCAGGGAATCGCTTCCATAGAGTGGAGAATGTGTTAAAAAAATAGCTGGTTGCAAAATTTCACGGGTTTAAGTCTGACAAAGCCTATTTAATGTGTGTGTTTGTCTATTGAAAAAAACAAACAAAAAAACAAACAAAAAACCAAACAAAAAACACACAACAAAAACCAACCAACCAAAACAGCAACAACAAAACATTTCTATCTCAATAACAGCTTTCAGGTGATCAAGACCTGTACCTTTATAGTCACATGATTTAGAAATGGAAGATGCAGAGAGTAAGTTCATTATTCAGTACAAAAGAAAAAAAAAGAAAACAAAAAAAAAACCCAACATTGTCTGTGCTGGATCAGTCTTGCACTGAACATCGTGCTATGGAATTTAATTTACCTTAGATCAATAGTTTCATTTGAACTTTCTCAAAGGCTTCAGGTCTTTTTCTCTGTGTTTCAGCATGAACCTGTTTCTAAATTAATTATGTGGGACATTTGGCCACAATCCTAAGATCTCTTAGAGCCAGCACCAGGATCCAGATATAGTCTCACTGTTGTTAATTTTCTTGTTCTACAAGCCATTTAAAATGATTCTGATTTATTTTTTTCTTATAGGAAACTTCCTAAAGAAGGGTATGGTAAATGTAGAAGAAAAACCTGCTGTGACAGTTCTACCATATTTGGTTAGCATCTATGAATAAATAAACAGCTGAGCTGGTGCCACCTCTTATAGCTATTCTTTTTCTCAGCTGGATGTTAAGAGATTATCTCTTTTCTCAGAGCTTTTCCTTTTCATGTGCTGTAGACCTGAATTAACAGGTCATTATTTCATGATTTTTTTTTTTCAGGCTGATAGTAAAATACAATAATTACACAGCCCAGCATGGACATTTCTAGGCTTTCATTTTAGGTGTTTTCAGAGAGAAACAGACTTGACTGTGAAATGACATTAGTATAATATTACAATAAGTAAAAGTGCTGAACCAGTACTCCCAAATGAACCAATATGGGTGATACAGACATTAAAAAGAGTTGCAAGATTCCGTTATTGCAAAGTAGCCATAGTTTATTGTTCCATCAAAATGCCCCCTAATCTGAGTTTAACAACTGAGGAGGTTTCAGTAGACACCAATCATCAAGACTTCTAGTTAGCTTTCACATTTATCAATGACACATGAATTTCATCTAAACAGCTGTAATTTTTGAAGAATTTTTGTACTAAACAAAAATCAGAACAAAATAAGCAAGTCAGAAAACATGAGAACATTGTGTCTTAAGGGCAATGGAGATGATAATTATTTTAATTATGCTTGTAAATCTCATTCTTTGTAGTAAAGTGTCCTGCTCATCAATAAACCAAAATTAGCAATTATCACTGAAGACAATAATTTCATAATTATGAATGTTGAATTAGGGAATCTCTTTTAAAACCAAGAGTGGACAACCAGACTCTGTACCAGACTCAGTGTAATCCTTGAACTGAAACTGGAATTGCAAATAGGGTTAAGTAAAACAAGCTTCAGCAAGATTCAAGATTCAGCAGGGTTTTATCCAATTATAACTTTTGCTCAATAAACCAGCAGGATGTTTATAGAGGAGCTAAAAACATGCCAGCTTTTTTTTTTTTTCCTTTTTGTGGGAACAAGCGAAAGAAAAAGTGTCTGTGAGAAAGATATGAAGAACAGCACTACGACAACAACATTTCAATCATTGTTACCATTTCCACTGAATAACTGAAAGGCCTATGGATTTTTGATGTAAAAGGAGTGATCTGTGAGCTTTCTTTAGGAATGTTGACACTGAGTGCAGAGATGGCAGTAGATCAGCTAGCTAAAAAAAGAATATTTTATTCAGTGTTCTTAAGTTTTCCCATAATCCCTTCTTTCAGGTTTGCACATGTGCTAGTTCCACACTGAAAGAATTACATCCACTGAAGAAAGTGCTAAACCTTGATATTTATGTTGCTTTAATACTTTTTACAAGTAGTCATTAATAATATCCCTGGGGTGGAGAAGGAGTTTCCATTGTGGCTCCATTCAGTTTTTTGTGGGTTTTGTTTTATGGTTTTTGGGGTTTTTTTTTAACGGCTTTTACACAGGATTGATTAAAACAGCTCTATTAAAAGCAAGGTGAAAGAGCATGGATATCCTTTGATTTTCTGGATTCATTTGCAGGTAGCAGATCCTAGGGGTGAGTCCTTCAACTCAAAACACTGTGGGTTAAGCAGATAAAAGAGAAAGAAATAAATACCCTCACTTCTTTTTAATAGTTTAGGTTTGGCTAATGTGAACTACTGAGTAAATCTGGTCATAGTACTGCATGAAATCCTCTTCACTGAATATGAATATTATACAATATTTGCTGAAACGGTTTTGGAAAGGAACTTTTCTCATAAATTCGCTTCAGGTAATAAGTACCTTTCTTTGGAATTGTGATTGCTTTTATTAATTTAAAACTATACTCAAATGCACCTTCACACAAAATAAAGAATTTATATGTTTTTATGTAAAATAATATTATGCTTTTACAATAACAATCAATTAATTTTAAAAAGTAAAAAAAGTAATGACAAGTACAAAAAGTACTGACAAGTACAAAAAGTACAAAAATGTGTCCAAAAGTGATAAAATAACTTTTTTGGGAAACAAAAGTAACATAATAGTAATAGACTTGGAAAAGACAAAGTATGTTTTGCTCATTAGGAAAAAGAGATTTCATAATTTTCCTTTTCTCTGTTTAATCAAATGGTGCATTATAATTGTATCAAATTTTTAGCAATTCCATTTTCAAATTACACCAAAAGACTTTAGATATTGTTAAGATGCTTATTTAGGCACATCTTCCTCATGCTCAATCAATTTATTTCCAATGTAGTAGGTATTTTCACAAACCCCATTATCTTTTTAAACTGTGGATTATCTGTTAGTTTCATTTTTCAAAACAGCATTACAAAAATGATAGCTGTGTTTTGGAAGAGTAAAAGATTGTCTGAAGAATTGCCCAAGAATTAAAATAATCTTTTCTCCAATTTTATTAATATCCCAAAAGAAAAATTTAATGGAGTCATTTTGATCACTCCTAGGTTGAGAAATCACATGCGTAACAGTGAGACTTAAGCCTGTATCTAGACATACTTAAAAGGAACTGTTGAGCAAAATACTCTTGTACTTACTTACATGCAGTCTTACTGCAGAAAACAGAGAAGAAGAGAAAATAATAAGGAAAAGTGCCACTAGCACATTTTGACATGAATGGCGTACTTGTTTGTTTTCCTAGAGTTTTTGCTCTGGTGGATTTTTGTTTTATACTCAACAAGAAAAGACCAAAACGAGATATGCAACACTGCCAGAGAACAAGAAGATGAGAAATATACATCCTGACCTCACACTTCTCTTTGGAAGAAAATATCCATCAAGAATCAAGTCAAGTAAGAGACTTCGCATAAATGCTCCCATCTATTCAGTTTAGCCAGAGCAATTTTATCTATTTTTTTTATCTATTATTTGCTATGATTTTGGTTTCTTAGAAGGACTCATTTGACTCCTGTTACTAACATATACATCTTTAGGTATGTGTTGAACAATGTTAGAGTTGTTATGAATTCCCTTAATTTCTAAGTATGAAAACATAAGGCTAAATGATTTCTTTTTAAGCCATCAAGAATACATCAGGACTTCTCAGAAAGGTCATCACCCTGCTGCCTACATACCCTGAAGATTATTTAACACTGCAGGGAGAAGAAAGCAATAGAATATTGTATTAATTGTTTTTGCTGTTACTCAACCATGATGTCTGAAACACATGAAAAGAAATGACTGGTCCCAGTTGGAAAATACTGTATCCTAGCTAATAATGCTAAGGCAAGGAACCAAAAACCAGAAACATCAGAAATTGCAATAAGAGAAGAAACAAAAAGCAGGCTGGCAGCCAGAAGCTCACACAGAACTGCTAACAAATCTAGTACAATCACACTGAATCTGTGCAAATATTACTTTTATTTAATCTCAACAGTCTCTTCATGCTAAAAAAAAATCCTGTTGAAAAGTAATTACAGTGAAATATCATAAAACCTTGTTTTGTACTCTATTAAGGGTTTGTCAGTCTTGCATGAAGGAAAGTGCATTTATTTACCCGTCAAACTGCAAGAGCTGGTTTGCAATAAGAAAAACTGCTGAACGAGTCAAAGTGATTGATGAAGGGAAAAGGTCAATTTCTTTATAAGTATTATCAACAGAGAGAAGCAAGTACGAAGAAAATTAAGCTTGTGTCACATAGCAAATAAATTCAAATAATATTCAAAGTAAATATATTAACGTGTATTTAGCTCTTACTTTTAAGGTATGGCAGTACTTTAGACGTTTGTTTGAGGTACTGGCTTACAACATTTGACCACACTTACAGTATAAGTGTAAAATCAATTTTCTGCACTCCTGTTTATCTCAGCACTGATTTTAGCTGGATCTCTAACAGAATTACTCTACTGGAGAGGTTATTTTACTTCAGAGTGGCATTTCAGAAGCCTTAAATGGTCTGAAGAGATCGCATGTGACCTTTAGGAATATTTTAACTCTGCTTTCCTCTGAAGAAGAATTATTTAACCCTGGTTATATATACATAAGTCCCTCACTGCTCCCTTTGTGCATCTCAAAATATATCTAGCATTGACTTGTTTCAGTATAACTGACTGTTGACCATACCAATTTTTTTTACAGAAGCTGAGGGTAGAAAACTATATTGAAGGTACTTAACTGCAGCTTTTTTTGGTAACATCTTAAGAAGATTAACTTGTTTCATTTGTAATTTTGCAAGTCACATCTCTGGATTCTCAAACTTTATGATATTTTTATCACTGTTTCAAGTATAGTTATGGTGTTTGTTCAAACGTAATTAAAACAGAGGTCTTGAGTTGCAGAGGTTGCTGATGAGCAACTGTAGGTTAGAACAGAACGGTAGAAATTAGCAATTACTCAGTACTCATCAATCCAAACAATCACCAGTCCTTTAGAATGTCCATTCAAAGGAATGGCTCAAAAATAAATTCAAATCATGAAAAATATCTTAAAGCACCTGATGACACTAGAGATCAATACCTAATTAACCCTGCGCAATGCACTATTACAAAATTGGCTGCCTAGCAAAATATAGTGGGCAACAAAACAAAAAGAAATATAAACACGTACTCGATGTATATGAATAATTGAAAGAAATATAAGGGAACAAAATATGTCATCATGCATAAAGTTTGTTAATAATAACCAGGTTAACAAAATTCACCAGAGTTTTGCGAAAAATACTTAAACATTCAAAAGCAGTGCAGAAGCAGACCATAGAAATTGGAAAATTCCTAAGAATTCCTTAGAGTACTCCTAATATATGTTTTGATACAGAATAAATGCAAACTCATGGGATCGCTAAAGAAGTTAAGATTTTGTCTTTTCCAGTAATGTCACTACAGAACTATTAGTTTTAAGTATAAATAGTATCTAAACAAATTCTCAGTTTTATCAAACGGCAAACTGTACAGATCAGCTCTGGTGTGATAAAACACAAAGGAATGAAATGTTGTCATCATTCATAAATTAGAGGCTTTGTGATCTAGTTCTCACTTATGTCATATTTAAATTTTAGTCTGGCTGGGCAACTCAAACTTCAGATTTGTACAGACCTAATATAGGCCCTGAAGTAGGACACTCAACTCTATCCATAGTCACTGCATAAGAAAGACTTCTCCAAGGGCTAACTCAGGAGTTTAAATTTGGTGTGAAGAATATTCTCCAGGGTATCCCCTAGACATCTGGGCATAAGACAGGTTTCCTGAGAGAGGCAGCAGAGTTGTATGCCAGTAGCTATGCCATACAAACGTCTTTCCCTTGTTTCATCAAGGCCTGAATTGAACTAGGTCATAGTGGCTTTGAAAGATGATACTTTATTCTGAATTTTCTTTCTTACTACAGAGAACACAAATTTCCATTTTCTTAAAGGAAGAGTAATGTCCAGTCATAAATGTTACTGAGTTAGAGTCCTGTGTACAGGAATTTACCTTAATTAGTGTGGTAATTTCAGCCTTAAATCTCAAGTTCATGAGATAACTTGTGTAAGTAAAACCTCATTTAGGACTGGTACATCAAAACTACTCCTATGTTAATTCTATTCAGATTATAGTGGGGACCCACTCTAATATCATTAGGCTTCATTTCAGTTCCTCTACTGCTAGAAATAAGTCAGAGAGCCTCACACTGATATTTATAAACCTAAATGCAAATTTAAATACTTTTGTGGATAATTTTCCCATTTATTTTTGCATCAACACTGTCCTTTTATACTACAAGCTTTCCACCATCTAATGAAAAAAAAATAAATCTTCTCAGGACATACTTTTTCAAATGTAATGATTTCCATAATTTTCTTCCTCTTAGTTATCCAGTTTTTTTCCTCTCTTCAACATCACCATCCCATATGAAAAAAATGCTTTTTTCATGTACTATTATACCTTTATTGTCTTAAGTCTTGATGTCTTAATTGTCTTTAGTCTTGCAATGCCTGCAATTCTTACATTTCTTTAAATATATATCTTATATTTTAATGAATGTATACGGGAAAAGTTTTGGTCTCTGATTTATTTGCCATAGGCATATTAAAACTTTACTTTTGGTTAGTTTTATGTTGTCTCTCTACTTTTGAACTTCTAGACTGTAGTTTTCTATGTTGATCTCTTTTTTTAGCCTACTCTCAAGCTCTTTTCTCACTTAGTTAAGAATATGCTTGCTATAAATCTCTATCAGGCAGAAAAAACCTGTTATGGGACATTAGAATGTGTTAAAAGGTACATGATAAGGTGCCTCTAAATTCCAGGAAGAAGCAGGAGTGTGACCATATTTGAATATGGGTATCCTGTCTTGCAAGTGGGTGAGATTTTGGCAAGCAATAGATGTTTGTGCAGTTAACATATTGATATCTCTTGAAAAGGTGGTATGTGAAGCTCAACCTGGGTTAGGGAACACCTGAAATTATACAGGACAGTGAAGAAGAAGGTCAGAAAATTTTTGTGAGACTGCTCACCTTAGAAATAAGATTTTAATTTATGCATCTTGCTGAATAGTGATTGCACCAGATTAAAACAAACATCCCACTAGCCCAGCAACCACTGTCTGCCAGTGACAGCCCAAGAAAGGGTATAACAATTGGTTAACAATATATGGTATTTCCTCTTAAGTATTTCCTCAGTCATCAGTCACTAGCAATATAGTTTCTGCATGAGCTAGAGGCAGCCACTAGACTTCTATCAATCCTTTGTGCACACCTGTTCCATGCAGTTTCCTTTGAAGCTATGTAAACTTCTAAATTTACAACATATTGTGGTAAAGAATTTCCTGCTCTCAAATACATTGCCCCCACACCAGCCACAACATCCAAATTTGCTTTGAATCTGAAATTCAGATCCAAGTGACCTGCCAAGCATCCTAAAAAATTTTTTTAAACGTCCTTATTTTTTCATTGTTAATCCTGAGGGCTTTACTTTATCCATGTTGCTGGCTGTCAGACTACAACCATTACTACTTGACAAGGAAATAAGTAATTTAGAACAGGTGATGTGCTCTCCCTTCTACTGGTGTTCCTCTACTAGCCACCATAGCATGCACCAAATGCATGTTGTCCTGCAAAACAAAGATGTATTACTCCACATGCACCACAGCATTGAACTTCAGAGACTCTTGATGTTCACTGTCCCATTTAGCTCAACAGGGGATTTTAGAGTCCAGCCTGTGTTCTCCATTCATTTTGCCACTTCCATGGGTATGTGAATTATATGTGCTAATTTATTTCAGATGCAAAAGCATTTTGTTTTCCTTTTTTTATCACACTACATTGCACCTAAATGTAACTTAGGCAAAGTTTCCTTTTTTAAATTTCTTTTTTTGTTATCCTTGGAGAAAGGCTCCCATGAAGCAGACAAGCATAGCCGCTAAATTGGAAAATCCTTATCAGTTTAGCCAAAGCTCAAGTCTTTATCTATTAGGAAGGCATTCAGGCCTTTAATAATCTGGCAGCAGCGTTTCTGCCATTATAGTCACTATCTCAGCAGCTCCATGTCAGTTCACTTCTTTCACATATTTAAGCTTTGCAAAGTTACAGGTAACATGGTCATGGTACCACTTCTTCAGATACCAGTATATGAATTTTTCTATTCTCATTGCCTTTACTATTTCAAATAATATATCAGAATTGAGCAATATTTGCCACGAATCAGTTATGTCTTAGATTTCTGACCTCAAAATTTTTCAATTCCAGGTATCAGATCTTTAAGTTGGTTAAAAACAGAAATAGAAAACTATTTGCAATTGCAAAACAAATGTCTTGGTAAGGAGAGTGTGGCAGTAGCTGTTTTTCCCTAGCTTGAGAGCTTGGTGAGTCATAGATGCACACATTTAAGACAACAGCCTAAAAGGCTGATTCAGCACACTTAACATATCTAAAACTCAGTTAATGGAAACCCCTAAACCTATTCTCTAAATACCTTAGTTAACTATAAAGCTCTACGCGTGCCTAAACTTAGGCACTCCACGTGTTCATTAACACCCTGCTTGAGATTTAGGTACTTACCTGACTTACTCCATTGCCATCCCGAGTTTAAATAACAGAGAAGGCAGCAATTACTTTTTGCATAACAGCCCAGTGTTTATGTCCACTGCTATGATTCTGGTCATAGGGACAGACCCCTCTCAGAAGGATGTCAAAGTTTTGAGGAGGGAGAACATCAAAGGGCAGCAGATGGAGGAGGAGTCACAGTGTTTTCTTACACTGCCAAAGTTGCCTGTTGAATAGCCACAAAAGCAAGAGTTATAAAAAGTCAGATGGAGAGCTAGCAAATACAAAATACTACACTAGAAGTGGGACAGGAGAGAGGGTGAATTCCAGATCTATGACCTCTTTCCAGGAACTGGCCTTTCTTTTAATCCAGTAACTACGTATTCAAAATACAGAAACGCTGGCATTATTTAATATCTGCTCACATTGCTTACTTGCTGCTACCTCCTATGGCACAATCTAACTCTAATGACATTAAGTCATAGGAAATACATGACCTTGCAGCTCAGAATGTTTTATTCTGGAAATGACCACATTGTACAACCAGCCTTATTTTCCATCCCTTTCTGTTGCACTATTTCAGGCTATCTATCATATAAAACTGTATATCAGAGCCTAGCAAAGCAATTAATACGTTTCAAAGTATTTTGGGGAAATATTTCTATTAAGTATAATTGGGTTTTACTCCTCCTTCCCATAAAACAGGAATAACAGGAATTAATTTAAAAAAAAAATCAGCTATACCTGTGAAAAGATGTCAAACTCTGTGTAGAAGCACCCAAGAAAAACTTCTTCTAGTACTAAAGCTAGCTTTGTTTGGTGGTAGAAATACAGTTATTGTATACATGTAATTTCACTACACATGTAGGTAAATTATTTGAAGCCAGTTTACAAGAGTTGATAAAAGTCATTAGCACTTTGCATTGCCTCTGCTTGTTTCATGTATTGTATCCACACACTTTTAAGCACAAATAATTCTAAAAACACTGGCTAACTGAAATGACCTGAATAACAGCTGAGTCAATAGTATGAGTGGAATAATTGCTCAATTTCCCATGTATTTCTACTTAGGCTCCTCAGTCGATAAGATATCTCTGATTAAAAAAAAAAATCTATCTCAGATGTAATGAATGTAGAAGTAAGGCCCACTAGGCATGTTTAGAGTTGCAACATCAAGGGTCACCAAGAAATCTGTTTTGCTTGTGTAATAGTACTGAATCATATTATTTACATCTTTCAGCTGTACATTGTATTTCAAACAAAAAAAAACAACTGAACCAAAAAAGAACTTCAAGGTCTACACTCAGAAGCATATAGCATTGTCAGCAGGTATGAAGTTACCTTAACAATTGGCTTTATTTGACTTAGGTATTAGGTTGGGATTCATTTAAAGTAAAAGTCGAAATATTAGCTATACTCCCTCCCCAGTTAGTGGAGAAAGAGAGAAGTGTTCTTCAAAGGACAGTTCAGCCAAGTTATGTTAGGACAGATTCAGTTCCCTGTGAAGATGCCTATATCTTTCTATTTAATCACAGAATCATAGAATCATTAAGACTGGAAAAGACCTACAAAGCATTGTGTACAACCTTTGACCAATTACCACCATGCCAACTAAACCACAGCACTAAGTGCCATGTCCATTCATTTCTTGAACACTTCTAGGGATGGTGGCTCCACCACTTCCCTGAACAGTCCATCCCAATGCTTGACAATCCTATCGGAGAATAAATTCTTCCTGAATTGACCATAATTGCCTGTAGAGGAAACCTGAACAGCTGACTTAAACTAAATTTCCTACTTGGCAAATTTTAAGGGTAGGATAAATGAGTCCCATTCCACGTACAGGCATGGACTGAGGGTCATCACTGTGCATCCTGTCCCATTAGCCCTTTACTCCAACAGTAATTATATTGACATTATATTGGTACTGATCAGAATGAGTGAGGAGATCAGAATTTGGGCTACAGAGTTTAAAAATTGTTGCAGAGGAGTCCTTGGGAACACTCTAATTTTGTACAGGTCAGTGGGAATTCTTGCCTGATACTTCCAAGAGATAATGCAGAGTTATGCTATCCATAACCCTATTCTGTGTCTAAACAGCACATTTGAGCCCCTGGGTAGTAACAATAGCAGATGCTTATTATATTTAATTATTAACCATCAGCTCTTTGAACTTATCACCTTAGTCTCTCAGCACCTGCATGATGGATGGCAAAATTCCCATAATTTCAACTTCCATCAGTCAGTAAGTAAAAGGTGAGCATCTGTTAATGCTCACCAGCCCCTCAGGATATATACAACTATCATTATGACTGTTTCTAATGGTGTTTTGCACAAAATGAGCTAGGGTGAAAAAGGCATGCTGGGTTATTCTACATATATATAATGTTAAAGTATTTATTGCCCTGCATATGGCAAATTTTAAATCTAAATACATGATACCAGTAGAACATTTATTATTGCATTTAATATTTATGCAGTGACACAAATTTACATGGTCTTTTAAATGCTTCTGCATTTTAGATTTGATCCAAAGCTTTAGTTAAAGGAAGAAAAAATAGAGAAGCTATAGGGAAGCTGTCCCTTACTCTATTTACCATTGTTATTTATGCAATTAAAGTTATATCTGTGCCACAAATTGAAGAAAATCGTATTTGAAACTGTAAACAAACAAAAAAAGTTCTCATAATGCCATTAGATAGCTGGTAGATTCTGCTCAGAGTTCAACTGAAACACAGAACCTACAAACATTACCTTCAGGACTTAGGCTGCTAATACAGCTCTGTTGGCATTTAATGCACATGTGCTGTAACAGTGCATTCTTTCAGGTCAGAATACTTGTACTCTTCTTCCCTGTGCCACAGTGGAGGTGCTTACAGCACCAAAGAGTTCCTTCCAGCTGTCCCCTTTCACAAAGCACAGCCACAGGGGAAATTTGAGTATTATGTGCAATGCATTAGCAACTTGATCATTTGAAATCTGATTTTCTCTCAAAGCATTTTCATAAATTAGGCCAGAATAATGAAGCAGTTAGCATCAGAGTCCTCTGGGAAGCTTTCAAGGCGACTACTGTCACATTGTCTCCCAAGGCTACACCCCTAAAGAGATCTCATTGCTGAGAGAATATCATATTCCCTTGACCCATACATGATGTGAAAATTATTTAGAAAGTCAGATTACTTATGTCTTGTTGGACTCAGTAATGGAACTCAGTAATTCATATGAGTCCAGGGCAAAATAGTGATGCAATGGTGCACTGGCACACTAAAAACATGGTAAGACCTAAACAAACCATCTGTTGGTGAGGCAGCAATGGCGGTGACTAAAGGTAAGTCCGGAGCTGAGATAAAGCTGTACAGGGGGTTCCTGAGTTCAGGAACAGCCAAGCAGCTCCCACAAGCCTTATCATGACCCAAAGCCTTTGGCAGCCAAAGAGGAGAGGAGGGAGCAGTACCAGGAACATACAAAGGAGATTTAAATGGCTGTAGGGAGCACGAGTGATTTGGAGTGTGGCACATCAGTGAGGGTTTGGCATGGCAGCTGGCACAGCAGACTGCGCAGGGAGGGCAAGCAGGAAGGTCTCCTCTCTGACCACCCGAGAGCAGCCAACAGAGACAGCAAACATGCTCAGTAGCTGGTAAGGAAGAGCACAAAGAGATTCTTTCAGCCCCAGTCTTATTAGTGTACTATTTTAAGCTTCCTCAGTTATGGTGTTGCCAAGCCATACAGCTCAATCCCATGTGGATGCAGGATTCACTGAACCAGCTGTGCCAGAGGTCTCCAGCCAGCCAGACCTGCTGATAGCAGATGCAGCTCTCAGGGTCACAGGTTGACAGCAGTGCCTGATGCCTCTTCATGAAGCTGGGGCAGACAAACAGCTATTTTGCAGAAGTTGTGCAGTGGTTGAAGAGTTGTGTTGTAAGCTGAAGTGGACAGACTACATACTATTTGAGGGAACAAGTAAGAGGTAGACTGATTATATTCAGAGACCCTACAGCCTCTAGATTCTCAAGAGTCTCAAAACTCCATTGTAGTGGAGAAGCAGGTGGACTCATAGCCTTGCAGGATAATTAGTCAAGGGACTATTAGTCAAGGGCCTGTTAAAGATGAAGGCTGGAAGCTGGTCACTACATGTACCACGAGGAAGGTTCCTTATCAGAATTTGACAGGTAGGACTGGTACTTTCTACAGAAGGTATGAGGCTCTGGAACTAGAAAGCCAGACAACTGATGAGGTGGGCGAAGATCCTTCTGGAATAGAGGGGCCTCCTAAAACAACACCATCTGTTCCCCACATCAAGACCTGCTTTGTTAACAGGAAAAGAAGAATATTTGTAATAAAAGACTCCTTTCTAAGAGGAACAGAGGGCCTGATATGTAACCTGGACCCTGCTTACAGGGAAGTCTGTTGTCTCCCAGGGGCTCGGTCAAGGACATTACTGCAATCTAGTGAGGATCTCTGATTAGTATCCAATAACAGATGTTTAAACTGTTAGCAATGAAATAACAAAGGGCTGATTTTGATTGTCTGAGGGCAATCAAAAGAGATTTCAGGGCCCTGGGACTATTGATAGAGGGATCAGGAGCACAAAGAGTGAATCCCTTGATCCTCCCACTAGCAAGGAATAACACTTATAGGAATAGGCAGATCCATTGGGTCAATGCATGGCTCCAAGTTTGGTAACGTGGAAAAATTTGGGTTTTTTGACCATGGGATGATCTTCTCAAGACCTGGTCTACTGACACCTGACAGGATGCACCTATCTCAGAGGGGAAAAAGAGTTCTAGAACAGGAGCTAACAGGGCTTGTTGATAAAGCTTTAAACTAACATGGAAGGGAGAAGGGGACAAAACCAGGCTCCTCAGTGATGAGCGATGAGATAGTGTAGCCAATTTTGAGGAAAGAAGCACTTATGTGATCCCTCAATCTGCTTTGTGACATGTTGTCTACAGTGTACCACACCTAAAATGTTTCTACACTAATGCACACAGCACAAGGAGCAAACAAGAGAATCTGGAAGCTTTTGTCTGGTCCCAGAGATTTGACATCATTGGCACAAATGAAATATGGGAAGGTAAGTCCTGTGTCTGGAGTAACCTGCTGGATGGTTACAGGCTCTTCAGGAGGGATAGCCAGGGCAGAAGAGGCAGAGGGGTGGTACTGTATGAAATAGAAGGTTTAGAATGTATAGAGGTCACAGCTGGCAGTGACACAGTTAAGTGCCTCTGGATAAGAGTCAAAGGGCAAACAAATAATTTGGATGTCATTGTGGGAGTCTGCTATAGATTTCTGAGCCAGGACAGTGACACCAACAAATTATTGTTTGTAGAACTTCCAAGGGGGACACTTCCAAGTCAACTGCCCTTGTCCTTATGCAGGACTTCAACTTGCCAGAAATAAACTGGGAGCATCACACACCTGGTACAACCTGAGTGAGAATATTCCTGAAAAACCTAGATGACAACTTCATGGAAAAAGTCCTAAGGGAGTCAACTTGGAAAGATGCCCTTCTGCTTGTCAACAGAGTGGATCTCATGAGTGAAGTGGAGATTGGTATACTTTTAGCCACAGTGACCACAAAGTGATTGAGTTTAAAATCTCTGTTGACAGCAGGAAAACCTCAGCTCTAGACTTGAGGAGAGCAGACTTCAGGCCGATCGGGGAATTAGTAAGTAAGGTCCCCTGGGAAATTGTTTTTGCAGGTGCTGGGGTCCACCAGTGCTCTCACTTTTCAAACATAACTTCCTAAGGCCATAGGAGCTGGCAATTCTCAAATGTTGGAGGTCCAGCAAGCAAGACAGAAGGCCAGCTTGGCCGAACAGGGATCTTTTATTGGAAATAAGGAAAAGAAAGAAGGTGTATGCCCAGCTGAAGCAAGGTCAGATGACATATGAAGAATACAGAGATGGTGCTTGCTGCTGTTAGGAGAAAATTCGTGCAGTCAAAGCTCAACTGAATTTGAAACTGGCCAGAAATGATGGGGGGGG
>WBMV01004902.1:38760-63177 GCA_013396655.1 Campylorhamphus procurvoides | reverse complement strand
TTTTTAACAACTCTTTCCCTCTGTCTTCAAAACAGATGATGGACCAAGGGGGTCTCAGTGCCTTGAGCTGGAGAACCATGACTGTGAGAATGATCTAACTGCTCTAGCTGCTCCGTCTGCATCCCTACAAATCTATGGGGCCTGATGTGATTCATCTAAGAATCCTCAAAGAACTGGCTGATGTTATGCATCATCTTTTGATAATTTTTGAGTGGTCTTGGGAATCTGGAAAAGTGTCCACTGACTGAAGCTGGCAAATGTTGTCCGAGCCTTCAAGAAAGGCAAGAAAGGAGGAATCTGTAAACTACAGGTCTGACAGTTTTACTTCACTGCCTGGTAAAGTTATGCAGAAGATTATTCTGGAAAGTGTTGAAAAACACCTGAAAGACAACACACTCACTGGTCACAGCTAGCACGGCTTCATGAGTNAAACAAATAATTTGGATGTCATTGTGGGAGTCTGCTATAGATTTCTGAGCCAGGACAGTGACACCAACAAATTATTGTTTGTAGAACTTCCAAGGGGGACACTTCCAAGTCAACTGCCCTTGTCCTTATGCAGGACTTCAACTTGCCAGAAATAAACTGGGAGCATCACACACCTGGTACAACCTGAGTGAGAATATTCCTGAAAAACCTAGATGACAACTTCATGGAAAAAGTCCTAAGGGAGTCAACTTGGAAAGATGCCCTTCTGCTTGTCAACAGAGTGGATCTCATGAGTGAAGTGGAGATTGGTATACTTTTAGCCACAGTGACCACAAAGTGATTGAGTTTAAAATCTCTGTTGACAGCAGGAAAACCTCAGCTCTAGACTTGAGGAGAGCAGACTTCAGGCCGATCGGGGAATTAGTAAGTAAGGTCCCCTGGGAAATTGTTTTTGCAGGTGCTGGGGTCCACCAGTGCTCTCACTTTTCAAACATAACTTCCTAAGGCCATAGGAGCTGGCAATTCTCAAATGTTGGAGGTCCAGCAAGCAAGACAGAAGGCCAGCTTGGCCGAACAGGGATCTTTTATTGGAAATAAGGAAAAGAAAGAAGGTGTATGCCCAGCTGAAGCAAGGTCAGATGACATATGAAGAATACAGAGATGGTGCTTGCTGCTGTTAGGAGAAAATTCGTGCAGTCAAAGCTCAACTGAATTTGAAACTGGCCAGANTTTTATGACAAGATAACCCACCTATTTATCAAGGGAAGTCAGTTGATGTAATCTTTTGGATTTCAGTAAATCTTTCAATCCTGTGTCTCACAGGATCCTTCTGGACAAAATGTCCGGCACACAGCTGGATAAACACATCATTTGCTGGGGGAGCCATTGGCTCACAGATCGAGCACAGAGGGAAACAGTGAATACAGTGACATCAGACTGAGGACATGTGGGGTTCAATAGGGCTCCATCTCGGGCCCTGTGTGTTCAACATCTCCATAAATGACTTGAACACAGAACTGGAAGGGATACTGAACAAGTTTACAGATGACACAAAACTGGGAAGAGCTGTTGACTCACTGGAAAGGAGGGAGGCCCTGAAAAAAGACCTTAACAAACTAGAGGACTGGGCAATCACCAACCATATGAAGTTTAAAAAGGGAAAGTGCTGGATTCTGCACCCAGGATGGGGCAACTCCAGTTGTACATAATGGCTGGGGAATGAGATGCTAAAAAGGAGTGCCATGGAAAAGGGCCTTGGGGTCCTGGTCTACAGCAAGTTGATTATGAGTCAGCAGTGCCCTGGCAGCCAGGAGGGCCAACCCTGTCCTGGGGGGGCATCAGGCAAAGCATTGCCAGCAGGTCCAGGCTGGAGATTGTCCCGCTCTGCTCTGCACTGGGGCGGCCTCACCTTGAATATTGTGTGCAGTTTGGGGCACCACAATGTAAGAATTAAGCTACTGGAGAGTATCCAAAGGAGGTCAACAAAGACCGTGAAGGGCCTTGAGGGGAAGCTGTATGACGAGTGGCTGAGGGCACCTGGTCTGTTCAGCCTGGAGAGGAGGACACTGAGGGGAAACCTCATCACAGTCTACAACTTCCTCTCAAGGGGAAGAGGAAGGGCAAGCATTGATCTCTTCTTGCTGGTGACCAGTGAGAGAACCTGAAGGAATAGCCTGAAGCTGTGTCAGGGTAGGTCGAGGTTAGATATTAAAAAAGTTTTTAACCCAGAGGGTGGTTGGGCACTGGCACAGGCTCCCCAGGGAAGTGATCACAGCACCAAACCTGACAGAGTTCAAGAAGCATTTGCACAGTGCTCTCAGGTACAAGGTATGACTTTTGGGGATGGTCAAAAGTCAAAAATATTTTCTTCTTCTGCAGTATTTCAGTCATGCTTTGTCTTGTTTCTTACATAAGAAGCTGAATGCAAGTGTTGGTTTTTGTGTTTTGTAATGTGGTCCATGAATTTTGCTACCCCTAAACTGAGAGTTTATAGAATATGTTAATTTAACAAATTTATTTTTCCTGTATTGCTTATTTCTCTTAAGATCACCAAACAATCCAAATGGAATCTCCAAATAAATGACAAAGAATCTAAATTTTTCCACAGTACATTTTTATGCTGGTAGATATTTCATGATAACCTAGGGTACATAGATAAATTTGCAGTTTAAAATTTAATGGATTTTTTTTTCAGTGTCTGGCTGCATGATTTAAAATGATAATTTTTTCCAGCATTTTTTCTACCCATCTTTCCCCACTGTTGCTGAGTCAGAGAGTTCAGGCTGTTTAATTGAAAATGGAGTGACAAGTTGGTATAGCCTAATCGAAAGCCAAGAAGAGTCAATGGGAAGATATCCTTTGACTTCATTTAATCTAGAAAGCTTTATGTATACTCAAAGCATATTTATTAACATCATTTAAAACTCCTTCCCAAATCCTGCTATCACACAATTTTAGCTAGGCATAGAAATTGAGACCTTTAGTCCTCCTTGCCTAAGAAATTATTCTTATTTTCCCTTGGTTTTGCCTTATTTTTAGAAAAGTAATTATGTCTCAGACTTCTTACAAGTACTAACAGAGTAGCAGCATACTAGTGCTGGGGGCCTGATGCAAAAATTGAAATGAGGATCTCTACCACTCAACTCTGTTTTCCCTTTTTTAAACTCAGCAGCCTGGGATTATCACTGCTGTTACACTGCCAGCCCATTGAGTAAGTCTCCACTGAATTGCAGAATGCCCTATAAACTCACTGTATGTACTGCTAAGCAACTGCTATCACCTAGTCAAGATACCTGGGCATAAGGCCCATGAGAAGAGTTAGAATTAGTCCACCTAGAAGTCCTACCAGAGGTCTCAGAATAGGTATTCACTATCCTTTCGATATTATAAAGAATTCAAATGAGATCATGAAAAGGATGCAGAAAAAAATACCTAGGTTTGTGAGAAACAAAGAAAGAAGAGAAGGGTTGCAAAGGGAAGAGAATTAAGCCAGATTTCCATTCATTCACAACAAAAACCATCTCCATATAGATCATTATGGCTTCACCATCTGAGAGTGACAGCATCATTGTCCCATTTTCAAGCAGTAGAGCTGGATGTCAAAGTGATGAAATAAATAAATTAAACATCATTAACAATATTATCTATTCTTTTACAGGTTTTTTTACAGTATTTCTATAACTGTATGCTATAGAAAGACAGCTGTCCAAGGCTCTTCATAGGCAAAGAGCTGCAACAGACCCAGCTGTAAGAGATCTTTGTAGGAAAAAGGCCTGTTATTGATGAGTTACTGTGGCCACCATTGTAGATGTGCTTTCCTGTGCATAAATTCTGCACTGCTTATCAAATGCTTATCTGATTTTCTTCGCCTATGGGATAATATAAAAAAGGGGAAAGGCGGGAAGAGCAGAGGAGAAAATGTATTTTTGTGCACAGCTATATACAGTAGGGTATTGTCTTGATCCTTCTATGGGTTCTTCTAATGCAAAACCCTGAGGCATCTTAGAAGTTAGAATGGAATAAGCAGATGTTTTCCTGGTGTTATTTATGCATACAACAGAATTTCATTAATTTGTACACATGCATGGGAAGACACTTTGGAAATAACAGAGTAAATGAACACTTTGTAGACCAGAATTTTATTCATTTATACCCTAACTGTCATTTGTTTCTAGCTATTTGTTGCAATACATCATTACATTGTTGCTGCTATTTATATTAGTACTGTTGCTAGCTCACTAAAAGTCAGTTCTTAAAAAAAAAACACCAAAAAACAACAAAACCAGTATTCTTATTTAAAGGTTATACTGGTGCTTACAAACACACAAGGACTAATAAGTTAAAGAATCCTTTCTAGTACATAGGTAATTTTTACAAAATCATTAGGAAAATGAATGTTCAAAAGTATCTTGTTAATATGTCAAACACGGTAATTAAGTGCTTTGGAGAATGGAATGTAAAGTAGTGCAATAGTAATATTAAGTCTCAATAAATCTCTGTTTCTATATCTTTAGTGGGATATAAGAAAGTGATAGGTATTGTTTCAGACTGACAGTGTACTTCTTCAAAACACAATTTATTTTAGGCATATTTACTCATATATATACCCATAAGTGAAATATTACATGGTTGACACTTTGGCCAACAGCTAGCATATCTGGTCACCACTACTTGAAATTTTGCAAAAGGTATTTAGCCACCAAATCTTTTTGTTCAATGATTAAAGACTTTGCATCCAAATTTGTACCCCAGTCACTTCAACTTGTAGCAGAAATAGTTGAACATACTGCCAATCCTCCAAACTCTTCCAAGTGACACGATCGATATAAGCATAAACTCATCTTTACTCCTAGGTTGTCTCCAGATAGCTGTACAATCCACATCCAGAAGAATTAAGAGATCTGCTTTTCTAGCACAAATTACTACCCTTGTTCCTGGCAGCTAAAACTAAAATGCACACCTGTAACTTGGAATGGCTTAGGAAGTGGTGGATGTTTGCCATTGTTACCTCTCCTTTGGGCACAGTAGTCCCTGACAAAAAAACCCACAGTGTATTTAAGGGCAATAACCTCTTTATCATTTTACCAGTGTCCATCTGAAGGCACCCTTCAAGATCTATAAGCTCCATAATATTTTTTTTTCAATATAGCTTTCTAGTTCACTTAAAATAAATCCAAGTGGTCTTTATCCTTGAATATTAAACATATTTTATGTGTTCTACTAAATCATGTCTAAAGTCTATTGAAAACTGAAAATTCTTTCAAGAAAGCATCTTCTTCAACATATGCTACACTTTCCCCCCTATACTCCCATAAATCAGATAGTCTGGAAAACATAATTTCTGTACAAAGATTTATCAGGCCTTGAAAATTATCCTCTCTCCCCCCCCCTTTTTTTTTTTTTTTAAGAGCCAGATAGCACAGATAAAAGTAAATTCTGTAAAGAGTGAGTGCTTCATGGTTTTAAAAATGAGAAATAGAAATATCATCTCAAGGAAAAATTATAGGTTTTAGTTTGAAATCAGTCCAAGTGAGTATTTACAGCTTCTGAGTGAACTTCAAAAGATTTGAAGTTCAAGAAATCAGATTTATTTTCAAAGTTATTACTGTCAGAAATCAAGAATTTGCTTAAGTGAAGAATGCCTAAACTAAAATCATGGAGCTGAAATGCTAGCAAGGACTCTAGATGCTGTCTGATATAGACACTTTCTGGTTATATTCTATCTTCTTTAGGTAGCTTCCATAGGCACCAGAGCACTCAAAGACCAAATGCTTAACTCTGGACCAATCTCGAGTCTCTACATTTCTTTTTCAAATCCATCTATAGAATTTAAAACCAAAAGGAAAATAAGATCATCTAGTTAACTGAAGCACATAAAAAGTCATTTGATATACAGAATTTGTTCTTCTATTGATTGCAATAATTTGCATTTGGCTAAAATCTAACTTCTGTCTAAAAGGTATCTTTCAGAAAACATACACTGAGTCTTAACTGAACAAGATCTTGCCATGTTTAAGCCCAGAGAGCAGCTTAGCCCCAACACATCTGCTCACTCACTCTGCTTCAGCGGGATAGGGGAGGAAATCAGAAAAGTAGAAGTGGAAAAACTCATGGGTTGAGACAAAGACAGCTTAATAGGTAAAACAAACACCACATGCACAAGCAAATGAAAACAAAGAATTCATTCATTAATTCCTGTGGACAGGCAGGTATGCAGCCATCCCCAAGAGAGCAGGGACCAATCATGAGTAACCATTACTTGAGAAAACAAACATCATTGTCCTAGTTCAGCAGGAGGGACCAGTTATCACTGTGTGGGGGTGATTAAAGCTATGTATTCTACACCCTCTATTCATTCCCCAAAAACAATGGACCATTTGCAGCAGTTCTAGAAAGTCGTTAGCACCTTCATACCCAGCCTGAGGGGGTGTGGCTGCGAATGGGCCATCAACGGTTCAACCATACCCCATGATTCACAGAGTTAATCACCCATTGTGTGAGTCCCCGCCCTGGGGGAGGGACTGGGTGCTCCCTGAGGGTACATAAACAGGGCTCAGAAGATCTCAGGGGGCAGCTTGTCGGATCCAGAGGAGCAGCAGGACCTCGACAGGAGGAAACCATCGCTCTCGATCAGACTACGACCATCACTCCCGACTAGACCACAGCCGTCATCTGCACCAACAGGTCAGAGAGCCCAGCCGGGTGGGTGCGACAGCGCCACCTGCTGTCTGTGGGTATAATCACACTTCCCTTTCTTGGGAAGTAGCCAAGAGGACCTTTTAGACTGTTTGCCTTGCCATTTGGGGGTGGAGGGGTTTGTTACAGACTGTTGTCGTATATATATATATATAAGTGTTGTGGTTAAGAACTGTTATTTTTTTCCTTTAAATATATTTTTCCTAATTAAAGTTCTGTTCTCTAAATTTAAAGGAGAGGGATTATTTATTGGCCAACATAGATATCTTTGTTCTCCCTTGAACTAAGACAATCATCACTCCAAAGATCTCCCTTTCTTCTCTCTAGTTTAAATGCTGATCATGACACCATATGGTATGGAACATACCTTTGGTCTCTCAGGGCCAGCTCTCTTGATTGTGTGCCCTCACAACTCCTTATGCACTCCTAGTCTCCTCACTGTTGGGAGGGGGTGAGGAGAGAAAAGGCTTTGGCTCTGTGTAAGCACTGCTCAGCAGTAACAAAAACATCCCTGGGTGATCAACATTGTTTCCAGCATAAATCCAAAACACAGCTCCATACTACTCCGAAGGAAATGAACTTTATTCCACCCAAACCCAGCACACATCTACAGATGGAGAATCTGCTTGGCAGTTTCCTCTCATGATTAATCACCTGCTCTGTGCTTTACTTCCTAGCATCTTCCTGGCATTAACTACCAGCCACCAGTTCTTGTTACACATCTCCTTGCTGAATGTCATTTTTTTTTTCCTTGGAAGAGTGTTATCCACTGCAGTATCTTTTCTGTGGTAAGTTAAAAAATACAAGCTTATAAATCCATATGATGGTGACTTTTCTAGATTTCACATCAACTCTGTGGCTCTTTCTAAGTCCTTGCTAGTTTTTAAAGCAGTCTAGAAGCATCCAGTCTTAGATTCCTCAGTGTGTGTGAGCTATCTATGAGCTGTCTGCTTACACATCTTGGAACTACATCAGAGCTCTTTACCATGGCAGTGCCCTTGGAAATTGGGAAATCATATTTTACTCCAAAATCATCACTTTCCAAGACTCACCTAATCTCCTTGTCCTTCAAGGTATAATTTTAAAACCAAAATCCTGCTTTTTTTTGGTTCAGTAGAATAACAGTGTACCCAGTTTACCAGCTATTGAGTAACCTCTCTTACCATTATTTCTCATCTCACTGTTCCCTTTACTATTAACACTAATATAGTAGCATACCACTTCCAAAGAGATATTTCACACTGACACTTGTTTTGTTAAGACCTGTTGGTCATCTATTTTAAGCCCATATGCTATTGACACCTTATATTGCTGCAGGCTCTTTAGCTAGATTAAAGGAGGTAGTCACTTGCCCATATTATCAAGACAAACATATATGACATTTTCAAATACAGTTATAATGTTATCACACAGATAATT
Organism: Campylorhamphus procurvoides; assembly: GCA_013396655.1. Lineage (NCBI taxonomy): Eukaryota > Metazoa > Chordata > Aves > Passeriformes > Dendrocolaptidae > Campylorhamphus > Campylorhamphus procurvoides. Next base: position 55,134 of record WBMV01004902.1, on the reverse strand, counting down.
TTATTTAATGAGACCTATTATCTAAAACCCCCATTTTTTTACAATTAATTATGTCCTTAGCTTTAGGTACTTTATTAACTGAATTCTGCTTCATTTTTTCATTATTTTTCTGCACATGGTGACACATCGATTTTACATTCACACAGTATCAACATTCTCAGATATACCTAATCTTACAAGGACTCCTATATTTATTCATAGTGTCAGTCCAGAGACACCCTTATTAGTGTAGACATTTTTTTAAGATATTCCTTCACAACCAAGGAGCCAGAAAATACCTGTCTGCTACATTATACTTGTTCCTTTACAAACATGAAGATTAGTTGAATTCTTAGACCTTCTCTGTCTCCTTACTAATAATTCTGTCATTTACTCTATAAGATACATTTATTTCTTCCTCTCGAACAATTTATTTCTTTTCCTGCTATTGGTGTGGATCCCCGTGTTCCTGATACATATTTTCAACCTTGACTGTGGTTGTTTCATAAAAGAAAGCTATTTCTTCAATGTCTTTATCTTCATTATTTTTGTCTATAAATAGTCACACTTTTCTGTTTAGTATCATTTCTTCTGGACAATATTTTTAGAGAATACACAGAGGTTATATAGAAATAAATACATGCTTTCACATTAGCCAAAGATAATTGGTGTAATGAAACAAAGTGACAATCCTTTGTAGGACCAGTTGTGTGTCTTCCCAGCTGAGAGTAATTATCAGTCATGGAAGAAAAGATATTGAGACAAGAAGAAATATTTCTCTTTTTCATCTATTTCCCTCATATGCATACTTTCCTCTGGGTCCAGGAGAGAACTTTCCAAGGTATCAGCTTCCTCTGGGGTTTTGAATCTTTCAGGTCCCAGTAGACCTAGATAAACTTCTCTTTCCTTCTTCATCAGAGACTGGCATCTTTTTCTGCTTGAATCTAACACAACTGTTACTTAAGTTCTCAAGCTGAAATTTTATGAATACCAAAACCAAATCAAACGCTTAATTGCAGGTTGTACCTTTTATGGCATAAAAATAGTCTACCAGAGTTCAAAAGCTTGACATTTCCTCAAAAAGCCTGCAGTTTATTCACATGGATAAATTATCAATCTTTGCTTCATCTGTATGGAAATGAAATCTGGTTCAGTTTATAATCTCAGATTATACCCATTACACCAAGGAACATTTCTTTCTTAACTGGAAATCACACAATAATGATAGTTAAATTCTGAGTAGGCATCTTCTCTTAGGAACAATCAGTGATTTCAAGCAGTCAACTTCTTGTAGAACTATGAGGAAAAAATTCAAACATCCATAAATATCCTATTTGCTTCTCTTTTTTGGTAAAAAGAATAGACATTTTCCTCATGCAGCTTTTTCTGAGGATGATAGTTTCTACTTGTGAACATTGGCTGATCTCAGTTTGAGGTAAGAGTTCAAGAATCACCACATACTTCTGAATAAATATTCAGTTTGTCTAGAGCTGATATATAAACCTCTTTTCTATTACATCTGTCTAAATACTCATCAAATTTACTAAATCTGAGGATTACAGATCACTGGATAAAGTCTTGCCTACAATGGAAAAGTGTTAAAGTACTTTAAAAGAATAATAACCTGATGTCTTCATGATGTTACATAAAATTACATCTGGGTAACATTTTACAGTAATTATATACCAGTATTCTGACTCCATGTCCAGTCCAAATAACTTAGTACCAGAATATGACTAATGATATCTAGGCACACACAACTATCCTAAATTATTCTTGACATTTGTTACTGTTATTCAGTCTCTGCCTGCCACATCCATCCTGGCTTCAGCAGGTTCTACTTTAAGGTTACAAAAAAGTCAGAGATAGTCAGGACACAGCAAATTCAGAACATAACCAGAAAGTTTAACCTAAGAATGCATCACAGCATTGTGGAACACAGGGTGAAATATGCATAATATAGACTAATATACCTTACATATGTCCTCCCTGAATTTAGAAAACTGAAGGATGTCACTGAGAAGCAGATTTAAAGCAATATAGCTATAAGATCTTGCATGTGTGTTACTGTTCAAGTGCTTATCAAATGAATGTTCTGCAAATGCTAACTATCCCCAATCTGAGACTACAGGATGTAGGAATATTATAGGGCTTCTACTTAAATTTCATGGTGCAGAGTTTTTCAATTATTCTGCATTAGGACTGGGAAAAAATACAGTTCTATTTCATGAATTTCCTCCTTGGATGACATTAAAACGGAGGATTAAAGCCTCAAGGTATTTTGACATAGAGGTTGTAGTTTGAAGTTTTTGTGACAGCTAGCTCTAGCAGCCTGTTAACACTGCCTGGATTTAGGTAGAAACTTTAGTGGGAATATCAGAGAGCTCCAGCAATGACTTGCTAATGACTTGGAAACATATTTTATAATAATAAAAACAAGTCCACAAAAAGACTTTGTGCTACAACAAAAAATGGCTTCATCTCAGGACCTCCATTAGCATTGAGTTAATTAATGTCTTTTGGACATTAAGTGTTTAAGAGAGAGTGCCAGGTTGGGAGAGTCAGTAACAAACATACTTACACCAAAAATATTGGGATAAGCCCTCCTTTTCTGATGCCTGCTTGGACAGGAGCCTTTCAGTGGAACTGTGGAGTTGAGGGAAGTTCTGACTCTTCTCTAAACTCCAAACTCTAGGTACACTTCCTCCCACTGTTGCTTCTCCACTGATGACCTCAGTCAGGGCATTTATTCACTGTCTTCTGCACCAGTTGAGATAATTTTTGAAAGTGCTGGAGTACAAGAGAGAAATTTATTTCTACAACTATAATATTTTTTAAAAGAACATTTATTTTTCTGATGACATGTATACAGAAATATAAGAGAAAAAATTTGCTAATTACCAGAGCAAAACTTCATCAATTCTCATAATTCAGTGTGTGAAAGTTCACAGATTTTTTTAATTGATAGTCTTTCAGCCACACATTAGAAAGATAGTAATTTCTGTAGTTTCATCTCTCATCACCTAGTTCCTCACCTTCAATTGCAATCCTTTGTACTTTTGTGCCTTATAAAAATTGTAAGCACCTTGGGGCACAAGTAAGCCAGTTTAATTTGTCTATATTCCACCATTCTTTCCTAAGGCATTGAATGAATAATATACGGTAATTTATAATAGAGGTATTTGTAAGTCAAAGGTCTCGATAGCAGGCCAGTGAGTAGAAAAGCAAGAGAAACTAGAAAACCTTTCTCCCTTAAAATAGGGTGGTGTTAGGTGCTAACATATGGTTTTTGTTCATAAGTACTTGGCATGAGAATGCTGTACCTTGGCAAAGTACTTTCTCCAAAGCTGAAGAAGCTGGCTGCACCATCTGAGCTTACACTGAGCTTCAGGAATGCGCTATAGATCACAACTCTGCTAACTATGCCAGCAAACGCGTCCTTCAGAGCAATATCTGAAGCTAATATGTGTCCCATTTAAACTCCAGGACTGGAAAGAAAATAGAAACAATGGAATGGTATCAATTTTTTTTTTTTTTTTGCTAGGAGAAATCACAGAATCACAGGATCATAGAATGGCTTTGGTTAGAAGAGACTTTAAAGATCATCTAATTCCAACTCACTGTCATGGGCAGGGACACCTTCCATTTGGCCCAGATTTCTCAGAGATTCATCCAATCTGGCCTTAAACACTTCCAGGTATGGGGCAGCCACAGCTTCTCTGGGCAACATGTTTCTATCCCTTACTACCCTCATAGTAAAAAATTCTTTCCTAATAACTAATCTAAACCTACTCTCAGTCTAAAACCATTCACCCTCTTCCTGTCACTACATGCTCTTGTAAACAGTCTCTCTCCACCTTTCTTGTAGAGTACCTTCAGGTACTGGAGGGCTGCAATTAGGCTAACCCAAAGCCTTCTCTTTTCCAGGCTGAACAATCCCAGTTCTCTCAGCTTTCCCTCTTAGCAGAGTTGTTCCATCTGTCTAATCATCTTGGTGGCCTCCTCTAGGCTCACTCCAACAGGTCAATATCATTCCTGTGGTGAGGACCCCAGAACTGGATGCAGCACGGCAGGACGGACCGTATCAGAGTAGAGCAGAGGGGCAGAATCATGTACCTCAACTTGCTGGCCGATGTGCTTTTGATGTAACTCAGGTTTCTGAGCTGCAAGGTGCACACTGTAACTCACATCCAGCCTCTCATCCATCGGCATCCCCAAATACTTCTTGGCAGGTCTGCTCTGCTCTCTGTCTGTTCATGCCCCGGCCTGTAATGTTTACACAGTTAATGTGATAGTATTAAACATTTCTCAAGTACTTATTTATCAAACTTATGTTCAAAACAATCTGCCAAAATACGCTTACTCAGTAGCACATCAACATTAACATGCTTCTCTGAGGCTTTCCTCCTATTCTTTTGCCTATGTTTCACCAGACTTTTTTTTTTCTTTCGAAGTGTGATATGACAGAGTTCCTGTCTTTCCACTGAAAAACTACGAGATTTGTTGCAGAGACCCTGTGTACAGTTCATGCTCAAAAGCTCCCATGTATCCAGAAAGCATGTCCCATAGAACAGATGAGCCATGTGAAGGAGCCATTTGTCCTGTATTTTCAGACACGAAATAGCCTAATCAGACCAATAAATTTTGATTTCAAGTACTTTAGGGTAAAAATCTGTCATTTTAATTTGTTGAGAAAGCACCACTCTTTCCTAAGGCAAGGTGTGAATAATATATGACAATTTAAAAAGGAGCTGTTTGCTGTTACTGCTCCTGAAAAACCTCTAGATTCGCAGGCAAATGAACAAAGTATTCTTAATGCACTCAGGCTATATTTTTAGGTGCAAGGAGAGGACATATACTTTAAAATCTAAACTTACTACAAGCTACATATTCAGTGTTACCAGCTAAAAATTCAATTTCACATTATTTAGTACTCTAATGTTATGGCTTGTAGAGGCAGAGTTGCAGTTCTCCCTTTAATTTCATATAAAATGCCTAAATCCTATTGAAATCAAGGTGTTATATATATCCCTAGTTAATCTTATGAGTTGCAAAGAGAATCCTGAAAATAAAACNAAAAAACCCAAATAAAAAAAAAAAAAAAAAGAAACTAAAAAGACTGGAGAAAACAAATAAACAAATAACAAAAAAAAAACAACAAGAAAACCCCCCTGAAAATAGAAATTACATTAATTAACTTTAAAAAATAGAATAACATATTGGTTTCTTAAATTTCTTCAGTTTTCATGTTTCTTCAGCAACCACCACCACATTACTGCCAAAACAAGGCATGAACAAGGCATATTGCGGAAATTTTCATAGTGCACCAATGATAGTGCTGTAACTTTTAGGTACTGGTATAAATAAGTTACTAGAACATGTATCTATGGGTCTGTATACACGTGTTTCTTCTAGAACATTGCTGTTTTTCAAAGTGAGCTATTAATTATTATTACATTAATGATTAATTAATCATTATCAGTTATGTGGAATTGCAGAATAATAAACAGTGTATTTTGGAATATGCATAAATATAGAGAAAAACAGACCCCAGAGTGAGTAGAAAGAACCTTAACATCAACATTGACATCATTGTTCTCCTGGTAAATAGGGGAAAGAATACTGTTTGCTCATCATGAAACTTTCTTTTTTTGTTGAGGAGCACAGGAAGAACACCAAAGAAATAGGTAATTATTAAGAAGTTTTAGTACTTTAGTTTTACCTGGATTACAACATCAATGACCTTAGTAATGGGAAAATTCAGATTGTATGCACTAATACCACTGCACTTAGATTAACAATAAATCTTTGACTAACTATTAAAGCTTTAAATAATAACTTCATATGGGAAGTGTATTTCTTTGCCCCAAATAAATTGCATAGGTGTTTGTGTTGACTGTTAAGTACAGATGCACCAATATTCACATCCCTCTCTGTTTATGAACAGTATACTTGTTTTCATTAAAATCATCATAAAGTCTTGGATATTTTGTGTAATGCCTGGGGCTGTTAACAATATTCTGTGTCTGGAAGTATCAGTATTTCTACAAAAACAATGAGAATAAAGAATTAGGATCCATTTCATGAAAAAGGGTCTTTATTTAACCTTCTGTTTTCTGCATGTTCAGATCACAGCCTTTGTAAACTTGTCAACTAATCCCTAAAAGTTCAAAAACCCATTGTTCCAAGGCAACTGTAGAGAAACAGTGTGCTTCATTTACTTAAGACAATCCTCCAGAAGTCCCAAAGCAAAGAGCTTTCAGAGGAAAACACATGTCCATCTCCATTGTTAAAAAGCAGAAGTATCTCCAGTGATACCTTTATGCAGTCTCTACCTCTGTCCCAGTTTCAGCTGGGATACAGGTAATTTTCTTTCTAGTAACTGGTACAGTACTGTATTTTTGGATTTAGTATGAGAATAATGATGCTATCACACTGTTATTTCAGTTGTTGTTAGTTAGTGCTTACCCTGAGTCAAGGACTTTTCAGCGATCCAAACTGGCCAAAGGTATATTACTTATCATGAAGCATAATACCCAGTATATAAATTGGGATCAGCTGGCCAGGAGGGACTGATGGCTGCTGAAGAACAGTCTGGGCATCAGTCAGCAAGTGGTTTGCAACTGCACTGGAGATCATGTCTCTCTTGGGTTTTATTTTTCTCTTTTTCTTGACTTCATTATCATATTTTACTTTATTTCAATTATTAAACTGTTTTTGTCTCAACCCATGGGTTTTGTTTTGTTTTGTTTTTCCAATTGCCCTCCACATCTCATAGAGGTGAGTGAAGGACTGTAGTATTTAGTTGCCAGTTGGTGCTAAATCACTATAACCCAGAACACTCAGAATAGCAGGGATCTGAAACAAACAGAGCATTGTAAGAACAGGGGATTGAAAAACAAGCTTACTTTTAGGTAAGATGTTAAGTTTGGAAAGGATAAAGAAACTATATGTTGCTATTCTGCCTTTGTACTATTTTATGCAAGACAGGATATAGGAAGGTCTTTTTCAAAGCTGCAGTTGACAGCAGCAGGAAAAAGTGAGGAGCAAGGTAGAATGTACCAAACTATTAAATAAAGTTCAAATCACCCTGGCTAGGTTAAATAATGGAGCCTCTGAACTGGACAAAAAAGCACTTTGCAAGAGATGGCACGTGGGCTTACCCACTGCCACAGCTCACTGTCACAACTAGCAAAACAGGGAACGGGAAAGAGATGTGTAAAATGAACCTGCACAAGCTGGATAACACCGGTAGGCTGAGAACCGAGTCAGCAGACTGATGCCAAAGTCACTGATGCTGGGAGAATGCTTTAATATCATTCCTGGTGATACAATTTTGAGATGTGTTACTAAACTCCTTAATAATTATTTCCTTGCTTTGTGTGAAGATTCAAAAATCATCACTGGACAAATACGGCAAATATCTAAGGCAGATATTCAGTATTTTGGGGCAGAGACTGGAGGGTGGTTAGTTGTTTGCCAACCATGAACCTTGTTAATAGCAAATGGGTTACAGTTTGAGGGTGTTCCTTCATGCTGTAAGCTGATACAAAAGCTTGCATTTCAATTTCACAATTGGGCTGTAGCAGTATATTATTTTAATATTCTCATTAAAATTCAGAATTTTCACATACATATACACCTAGATGGAAAGTTCTGCTTTTTTCCCCCAAAATGTTCTATGCTATGTCTTAGCCCAAAGGTGAATATTTTTAATTTATTTTCTTTTTAGTAAATGTGATCAAAATCAGCTCATTCCTGTTACCTATACAAGGATTAAAAATTGTTCAGCATAAAGGAGTTAGATATTTAATGCATGCAAAAAGCATCTGAACTTTAAAAACTGAAACTTAGCAGGTTGATATAAAGAATTAATCTCTGGGGAAATAGCCAAAAATTAAATATTACAAAATAAGTGTAAAATTCTACTAAAATTGATTATGCAATGTGTTACTTTGTTGCTTGTTGCAATTTCATTTCTTAAGTCTGACTTTCTCAAATAGCTTATAATGGCGTTGCTCTTTATTTGCATTCAGAATTACATTTATGACACTGATCTTGAAAAGTAGTGCAGGTCTGCTTGGTGTGTCCTTTCATTGAAGTATTTTCTGGTTCATAGTCCTGGCAAAGTGTGTTCGTAAGTAAACTGTGAATTCCAGCAGTAGAGATAGTGTTCCAACTTTAATTATTATCTTTTCTCCCTGAGAAAAGCAAACCTGAGATTTGGAAGGCTTTGCATCCCTTTGAGCAGGTTGGCAGTCTCTTCTGGGCACGACTGTGGCCTTTTATCATAAGTAGAATTGTTAGACTCTACCACACAACTGTGGGCTTGGGAAATTGCACAAGTCTAAAAAAATTGTTTGATAGTGCAGAAGAAAAATTAACACTTTATTCAAATGGGAAAGTAAGGATTTAAAAGAGATGATTCTCACCATCTTCCTTATACACAGAAGTAAGATGTAGGGTAGAACAGTGGCATCTGAGATACCAAGATTATTTAGTAGCCAGTGGAGCACAGAAGTTTGACATATAAAGTTAAAACAGATGAATAACTCACAGAGAGCACCTTGTCCAACAACATGTGCATGGACTTGGGCAATGACACATGGGATGTTTGGGGCCTACAGAAATCTGACCAAGTTGCTCCAGTAGTTTAGTTAAGGACTTATTCATCCCTGTTCTTTCACCTACTGTTGTAAGCATTGGCTCCTTCTCCAGCTCTGTAAGTCTCCACGTAGACTACCAGTTCTTCCCCATAAGATTTATACTAGCCATGGCCTTAGGCAAGTGGACCTTTCCATCATTATGAAGAGGGTGTTCTCACCACCTGTTCTTTTTCATTACACTTCCCATTTTGCTGAAATAGATTTGACCCTGAAGCCTTGCTGTGAGCAGTGGTCTTCTATGCAGAGGTCTTGTACATGCTTAACGGGTTGTTACTTATGTAATACCCAGTGTATGGAATATGAGACATGCAAGGCTACAGTTCTTAAAAATGACAGCTATGAATGTGCCTCCACACAGAAATTTTTTTGCCTGCAATGTACACTTTATCCCTAACACATAACTTAAGATTTGTCCTTTTATCTTTTACAAGACAAAGTCTTTACAGGACTGAGTGAACAAACTTACTGGGGCACAAAGACAAGAGTTATGAGATAAACTGACCTGTCTAACCAGGTGTTCATTTAGACAGATAAAAAAGAAAACAAGCCTATGCTTGAGAAAATATTGCAAAACAACCTTTAGATGCTGATAGAAATCACCTCATCATTTTTTCCAAAAGTGTCCTGACTCACAGTTGTCTGTTAATTCAGTCTTGAATGCCTTCATTTCATTTACATAACACAGGCCTTGTCACAGTGTGAAGTTACCTAAAATAGTTATCATGTCTTTGGGAAGAAAAAAAAAAGGCAGACTGTTGAGGAAAGAAAAGACTGTGAGCATTTAGATCTCCCACTGAGACAGAGATTATATGTCTGGTTTCCTAAATATCCAAAGCAAGAGTAGACTAAAGCAGTGGTGTTTTGAGACCTTCCTAATTTTGCTTGACGCCTTCTAACTTACTTGCCTTATACCAACACAGAGTTTGCCCCTGTGGGTTTAATTTCACTCACTGTCACCATTCATGGTGGAATAGGCTGCAGCATTCACATTCTTGACTCTATTTCTGACTTAACGATTTTTCCAGGGTTATGCATTACAAGTGGTTTCAAAAGAGGATTTTAATTCTGCATGCCATGATTTCATGTTGTTCATGCAGGGGTCTGCAGGCAGATGCATAAAATTCAACCGGCCTATAACTATAGCTATATATGCACATACAAAGAATAAAAAAAATATTGACACTTAGATAAAGCTGGCTTTTCCCAGAAGTATGTCTAATAGGTCTTGCCTTTCTCACAAGGTATTGCATGACTTAATTGCATGTTTGTGAAATGCTTTGAGTTCCCTGTGTTTTTAGGTGCCCTGCAAGTCTGCTTCTCTTAGTGACTCAGTATTGTCAGAAGCTGTATCTCCTGCTGATTGCCAACAGGAAGGCAGCCAAAGTGCAGTGGCAGACAAAGAATCTGTACCAGGAAAGCTAGAACAAGGAAACTTATTGAAGTAAATAGTCCAGAGAAAGGGACAGAAAGGGAAAGAAGACAAAACTTAGAATGAAACAAGAGATAAGCCCATCCTCTATTCTCTTTGACTCTACAGATGGACATTTTCTCCACCACTTTTCTCCTTCCTCTTTCTGTTTTTCTCTGAGATTTATTTGGACATCTAAAGCCCTTTCTTCCACCTACTGCCTCAGAATGCTGCAAGGGTCCCTTTTGGGGAGTGTGTTCAGTAGGATGCTATTAGGTGGACTCACTGGCTTTTAAATCCCAACTTTGCCACTTACTTGCTGTAGGGGCTATTTTTCTTTCCTAGGCTGTATTCATCTAGGCCAAATCCAAAGCTCATTGACAGTCTTGTTTATGGAGGGTTAGGCGTCTGTGCACTGTGTTTTGGCTAAAATTAATTCAATAGTGTCTGTAGAACCCTCTGGAAAAAAAGTAGAATTGAAATGCTATCCAAGGAGAAACTGGCATTACTATTTCTTGGAGAGCTGGTTGCAGATTTTTTTTTTCTCACCAAACTAGGCATGCCAATGCAAAGCCAGTGCAGAACACTGTGCCAATCCCAGAGCCTTGAAGGAAGAGCTGTGATATCATTTCAGTTAACAAAATCTAGAATTTGTTTCATCAAAAGTACTTGACAAATGCATTATTGTTTATGGACTACTGATTACGTGTCCCACAGTGGAAAAGACAGGTAGTAAGACAGGGCTCATCTCTCAGCACATACTAATGAGGCTGTTCTGCCTGCAGCTCCCTGTGGCCAGATGCTCTTCTTGAATGGAGCCCCACTGGGATTCTTCAAAGGGTGCAGTCATTAACAGCCAGTTGCATCATCATTGCTGGAGAAAGAAATGAGGAATGAGTATCAAAGGTAAATGATACATTGCTTTGCTGATGAGGAAGGATTCCTCATCCCACTCTAGCTTTTATCTAATCTCTCTAAACATTTCACTGTTTTGGGTACGGGTACATGATAAAATGTGTTCCACTGTCGCAAAAAACTGTTTCAAAAGTCTGATGAGACTGCAAAATTTCAGAGACCATGCCCACGTACTTGTGGCATCAGCAGGCAGCACGACAGGTCCTCAGATCTATCTTAGCTGATAGACTTCACTCATACAGAAGCAGCATTGCCTCTCTCTGCAAAACAGACACAAGTGCTGCATTAAACTACTTCCACTCCTTGAAACATCTCAAAGGCTGTCAAGAAAGAGGTTGACAAAGACTGCTGCCTGTCCATTTGCCCATGAAAGTGAGCAGCATGGGTTTCCCTGCAGGTTTGGACTTGTCCAGAGAAAGGACAAGTGATTGTCACCTCCTCTACATGTTTCAAACATTATAGCATGGATTACTCAGTCTCAGCAGACTTCAAAAAGCCTTTGTCATCCATCAGAAGTGGTTTCTTCGTTCCCCCACGTGCCAAGCAGTGCTGTTGTTTTGTAATGAGCAGCTTCCATCAGAGCGCACAATTTCTCATCCTGTCTGACTCTGCTGATCATTCTTGTAATTAAGGTTCTTTTGATTCTCTTTGGCAGCACACCATCTGCACAAGAAGGCACACCTGGAAAGCAGTTTTCCTCTGGTTTTACTATCCTTGATTGAACTCTGTTTTAAAGCAGAGAACCTTAATCAAAAGAATTGCCTGAGTGGAGGTAGCTGAGCCTGTCTCACTTTTGTCACAGATTCCCTCTGAAGTCTGCAGGATTTGGATTTGCATAACAATTTCAAAAAAAAAAGTGGGCAATGTGGAGGGGGAATATTTTCAGAGGATTTTGCTCTTAAGAAAAAAATACAGTGCTATGAACTGTAGAAGAAAATAGCAGGGTACCACAGATATTTCATAGGCTTCAGTAGTAATTACTATAAAATCCTATAGAATCTATCAGAAAAAATATTTACTATTTGTAGTATTCTTCTATGACTCACAAGAATCTTATTTTTTAGTGAGTTCAAGAAAACATGAAAGAAAATAGTCATCTTTCAATGAAGAGTGAGTTTAAAATGATGCTACCCCAATAATTTTAGGAACCAGAGGCCAGATCAGTGCTGCACCTCATATGAGGCACAAAACAGATAGGCAGCATGAGAAAAAGAGATCTTTTATTCTGCTGTATTTGATGGGGGCTGAAGATCAACAAAACCTTTACTTTGTTTATTCTGTGTTGAATCAAATGGCAAAAGGAAGATTCATTTGGACTCCTATGTATGAAAACACTGGTGCATATTCCAAACAGATGTCAGCGCCTTCTTCCTGTCCATTTCTGAACAAAACTACACCTCACTGCCAGCCTAAAATCAAGACCCATGCTGGTGTTCCTACTTATTACAGGTCTCTAATGGCTCCTGGTAGAATGTAACAAAGCTCTGAGTCCCTGTACCTTTTAGCAAAATGACAAGCTGCTTCCTGTCTCTGATCTCCCATCATGACCTTTGCACCACGTTGAAAAGATAAGAAACTTTATCTTTTTCATTTGAAAACTTTTTCCCTGGTCATTTACCATACTCAGAAGCAACTAGAGAGAAAAGTTGAGGCAGGAGCCAAATGGTATGAAAATAAAAACTGAAAAAAACCCAAAACAGTTTCTGAAGTGAGTAAATTGCATAGGAAAGGGTGTTTTCTAGTGTTTGCAAATAGTTAGCACCAACCAGTTTGAGCTGCTTCACAGCACTGACACAGCTTTAGAAAGCAACAATAAAAAACCACTTAGTTTACTAAATAATACACTTTTTTACCCTCAATTAAAAGGGCTTTCTTATCACACAGATATCAGGGTGAGCCACCTAATGGCACTAATTTCAAATCCTGCTGCCGTAATGTTTAGTGCACAGGATAAAAATTACAATGGATTCAAAACAGTTAGTGGTACATTTAAAAGAGGAATAATACTGAAATGCCAATTTATTAGCTTCTGAAATATGTGTGTGAATGTTCATAAAACATCTGCTAAGAAATGGCAAGCATCTGTAAAACTGATAGCTGGGGCTGGGCAAAGCCTAGAAATAAAGGTAAGTGCCTGAAAGACTTGTCACATACTCAGTGGGAGTCAGGCTATTTACATGGTTTGTAGTTCACATTTATAGCAGTGTGGGTTGCTCTTTATTTCTTCCACTTTACATCCTTTCACTGCAGTTATCTGCTCATTCAGCAAACATGTTTCAATGGAAGCTTCCTTGACCTGATTTATATCTTAGAAAATGCACCCGTAACAAGCACAATTGAATGCTCAACTCCCACTTTTACCTCTGACACCATTTTTTCTTCACCTCTTCCCTTCCAAGCCTCAATACATTCTTTTTCTTGCAAACTCACATAATTTTAGTAGCTTATTCCTGTAGAAGAGAAGTAACTACAGCTCAGAATTACATGACGACTAATAAATAGCTTTTTCTAATAACTTTATTCTGTAGGCAAAAAGAAAGTAAACACAGATCCACTGCTTTCACAATACTGACTCACACAGGCCCAGCACAAAATAAGTTTTCCAATGTTACCACTGCTTCACTTCCATCAAAATCATCACACTGACAACTCTAGTACCACATTTTCTAAACCTGCTATGAAAATGGGTGGTACTCAAAAGACTGATTCCTTCTCCATGGTATCACTGTTTTGCAAAATACTGTGCAATGGTGTCAGAAAAACCTGTGACAGGTGCATTTATTCTACCCAAAGGTAATGGAAAATTATTCATGTGGCTATGTCTGTTGCAACTCTTTCATACAAAATTGTTTAAGGCCTTGAAGTAAGCTGCATAAAGACCATCTCTTCATTTGGTTTAGTTGCTATAACAGAAATGCTTTTAAGTAGCTATCTGGAGCTTTTTGTTTACATACATTGCTAACTAGCAACTGTGAAAATCATATTGTAGAGATCAGACTTACATAGGGTATATTATTGAAATATAAATAATAAAGCACACAGAAATCTTCTGGAAGGCCTTTCATGTTAAAAAATTCCACTATAAAAGATATGTCCTCTGAGTTGCTCTCCCCAACCGAAGGCTGCAGCCAACAGTCACAGGTTTAACTGGGTCTTGTGATCAAGGGATACTTTACCCATGTAACAGGTTTTTCCTAACAGTGTAGTGATCTCGCTCAGGAGCCCATCATACCTCAAGGAGGCAGTGCTCCATATCACAGTTATCCTCAGCAAGTACAGCCCTGTGCTGTGCTGCACCTCCAGCTTCAGGCTGTACTGTGCTGCTCAAATCTCTTGGCTGCAGGACAACCTCAGCCAGCTATTCCCAACAGAGGAGCCTGCAGGCAGCTCCCACTCAGCACCTGCAACTACACCGCTCCCATGGCCTTATGTTATGGAGCAGTGCAGCAAGAAATCATCATGAAATCATCCCTTCTGATTGATGTTAGAAATGATAGTTAGATTTGTTTTCTTATAAGAAAATCATATTCTAGCTCACATGACCAAATGGGGGAAATGTCTTTTTTTATAAAAAAGATCTGTTCAGCAGCCCATGTGAAAATCCACATAGGGTCCCAATGCTTCATGAATGTGGGATGCCCAGCATATGAAGCAGTGTCAAATTCACTCATTATCCATGTCCCTCTTGTTATTGTCTCTTATTAAAACAAATGTTTTATTAAGCCTTTTGTTGTTGGGTCTTATTGAGAGCCAGAACGAGTCTTCTCTCTCCTTTTCCCTCACACCCTTTCCCTGGTCTTGAGCAAAAGGAGACACCTTAGCTCACAGTGTGCCATACACTGTGCATGTGAAAAGACAAAAAAAAAAAAAAAGGAAGAAGAGTTCAAAGTGATTCTGGTGCTGGTGGTATATAGTTAGGCTTTACTCACTGGCAGCAGCATAGCTTCAGGCATTCACTGAAATCAGTATTGCAGAGTTCAGTAGCTCATGTTTAATGACTGACAGAAAAGATACTTTGAATGGGAAACAGCTACAAATGAAAATATCTACACTTATATGTTTAAAAGTAAGTTTCTACCTGTGATTCAGCAGTCTAACTTCATAACAGAGGAAAGAGATCCAGAAATTACCTTCACCAAATTCTAGATAACGGGTCAATTCAGTCTCCTGTAGTCAGCAAGTTCTCAATTCAGTTTCTGAGTTTACTGCGTTGACATGTCCTAAGATATCAGAGACATCCAAGTGAGGATAGCAGATGGAAGGAGATAGAAGATTTTTTGACAGATTGGAGCCCAGCTGGAGGTCAGAGTGTGTTGAGCTTCCCCATACATTGTTCTTGTTTTATTATTCAGTTTGAGGAATAGGTTCAGAAAATAGAAGACACAGGCACTTGTTCACCTGCACAGAAACAAACAGGAGTAAAGAGTGGCAATTGATTCCCACAAAAACAAACAAAAAAAAAAAAACAAAACCAAGAAAAAACAAACACACAGACAAACCAAAAAGCATGAATCTCAGAAGAATTAGTTCAACACCACAGTTTTACCTGCAAATTCATTGGACATTTTCTTCTATTTAACTTCTTTTATTTTCATGGCATATTAATTCTCAGCTTGACATTTGCTGCATGAATACTTGATTTAGAGTTAAGAAAACAACTCAACAAGGAGAAAAAATAGGCAAAATTAAAGGTTATTTATATCATCAATTGAAAGAAACTTAGATGTCAAGACTGTTAAAAGCGATCTGAGACTCAAAACATTTTAATGCTACAATCAAAAATATGGCTAGAACCTTGTTTCAATAAAAGCATAGATAACTTTAGTTATGTAAGTTAAAAAACAGTGAATAAAAGTGCCATTGGCAGGGGGGGAAGGAAAGGCAGAAAACAGATAATTATTTCATTCACCAACATTATTTCAAATCTGTGGGGACCTGAGCGTTTGGGGCTGGCACAGACACAACGAGAAAATTTGGGTAACTAAAGGTACTGACTCAATAATGGTGTTGTGGACAGATGAGCCTTGAGAAACAAAGTCAAACCAGTCATTTCCCCATTCCCATCTTCAGGGGGATGATCCCTTGCTGATCTTGCCACTGTTCTAAGTACAATTCCTATTAGAATTACATGCATGGTGTTCCTAGTCTGCTGAAGGGAGAATTTACCAATGTGGTACCTCATGTACCTGACCTTGCTCAGTTATTCAACTTTTGCTCATTCAACTCGAACTCATTGATGAACTTCAAGCAAATTTGTCAAAAATAGTCAACAAATGAAATTTTTAATAATCAGATTTAGAAGAAACAGGTAGACAGGTAGACATGAAGCATTCCTAGTCAAACAAAGAAGCTTCAGTGAAGATTTATTGCTTATTGAGGAGAGGAGAGGAGAGGAGAGGAGAGGAG
>WBMV01004902.1:0-37913 GCA_013396655.1 Campylorhamphus procurvoides | reverse complement strand
GGAAAGGAAAGAGGAAAGGAAAGAGGAAAGGAAAGAGGAAAGGAAAAAGGAGAAGAAAGAAGGCTGCCAGAGACCTCATAGCAACCTTCCAGTATCTGAACAGGGCTTTGAAGAAAGTCAGAGAAGGACTCTTTATCAGGACCTGTAGCAATAGGACAAGGAGTGATGGGTTCAAACTGAAAAAGGGGAAATTGAGGTAAGATATATGGAAGAAATTCTTTTCTGTGAGGTTGCTGAGACACTGGAACAGGTTACCCAGAGATGCTGCGGATGCCCCCTCCCTGGCAGTGTTCAAGGTCAGGTTGGATGGGGTGTTAACCAACCTGGTTGAGTAGGAGGTGTCCCCATCCGTGGTGGAAGGATTGAACTAGATGATCTTTAAGGTCCCTTCCAACCCAAATCATTCTGTGATTCTATGATTAAGCAACTAAGGCATCTGTGACAGCAGGTAGTATAGTTCAGCTAGAGCAAAGAACTTGAGCTGGTGACCACTATATGCTACAATACGCATATAGTGTAGGTATGTGGCAGTTCAAATATGGTCTTGTGAATGCAATTCCTGTTAGAAGATATTTTCATTTTGTTTCATCCAAAAGGAAGCAAGTTCAAAGATTCTAAAATGCAAACCAAAGTGTGGTAAATGGGAATAATGTGAGATTAGCTTCAGAAGCTTCTGATCCTACAGTGCACCCAGGGAACCCAGATACAGTCCAGAGGAAACCTCTTCTGCTGGGTCTACAGCTCCTTGCTCTATTGCAGAAAATGACACTACAAGTGATTCTCTCCTTTCAACATTTCTTGCTAAACTCGTTGGGATGAGCAGAAATTCATCGACCATGGAAGTAGGAAGGTACCAGCGGGAACTCACTAGAGAGTTAGCTTGTTCCTTCTGCATGAAATCAGGTTATCAGGCAAAGATAATAAGAATTAAATCCTATGGCACAGGGCACCATCTGGAGAAATACAGACATAGGAGTACTACCCCTGCCATGCTTTTTCCTCCAAATGAAGTGGAACATGACAAGAACAGAATTCTCAAAAATGAACATATTATTCCCAAATCAGGACTATTAGAAAGAAGAATTAATAGAGGAAAAGACTGGGTATTCAGATATGTATTCAAAATTGTGCAAATTTATCCAAAATCTAGAAACATTTAGAAGATTCATGTCAATATAAAGCAACATGAGATTTTTCAGAAGAAGAACCTAGACTTTAATAAGCTGCACTGTTGACAGTCAATCAGGAGCTTTTTTAACTTTCTCATATGGATTTGACATAGGTGACTGAGAAGCCATTGAGTGTGTTTTGCAAAACACACCTTGACTTACCATTATGCAGAGGGAAAAAAGTGAAAAATTGGTGATTTTTGTACTTTTCTTGCCCTGAGGTACTGATTTAGTACCAAATATGTTCTAATGCATAATGCTGAGACTTTTAAAAAGGTTAGTGTTAATGGTAGTGGCCATTTAGTTGGCCTAGCTTGACTGCTGTGTCCACTGTCCCTCTAATAGAAGACATGAGAACTAACTATGCCCTGCAGTCAAATGGCCAGGCAAGATATAAAATAATTTCCAGCAAATAGGCATTTATACTGAAGAGAAAATGAGATAAAAGCTAGGGAGACAGACTGACAGCTCAAAGGCTCATCAGAGAATGAACTTCTAACATATGGCAAGAAGATGAAGGAAGCCGTGAGGTAAAATAGTAAAGATGGCTATCAGTTTTGGGGCTGCTTTAACAGATTTTGTTGTTGTTGCTGTTATTTTCTACTGAAAATAGAAGCTGTGTTTTCTTCTTAGCAGATTTCACCTTCATTGGCAATTCAATGTATGTAACATTGTAAAACCATAATTTGAAAGAAAGCCAATATGCATTTGTGGTTTAAACATCAAAAAAGATTCTGAGCAATAACCTAAGCAATCCTTGAATTAATGGGCTGGAGTCTGCAGACATTTTTTGCTGTTTCTTGTCCTGTTCTTTAATGCTCAATTACTGGACAAGAAAGATTTGTTTTCTAAGTGCAAACAACGTCTAATGACCTCCATACTCCATCCTCCCCAGTGGAGTTGAAGTTAATGTCTTCTTCCATATCCTGCTTATATTTGGTAGCAAAAAATTGCACAAGAACTGAAAATACCATCCAAATATATACTTAAAATTCTTTAATTATAATATAATTGTAACTGGAATGGAATAAAAGTAAAGAAAAGGAGCTAAAATATTTTTAAACAGCTGCTAGTAAAGTTATGAAATATGAAGGAGAGCAATTCGACTTGAATTTCAGTAATTACACAGTTTGTGTAGCAGGATCCTTAAAACCATCTTGTAGCAAGGCAGTGGGGTAGCTGGGATAATTAACATGTTAGTTTAAACTTCAGGTTGTATCAGATGGTTGTGTCATCACAGATATAAAAAGACTAGAGTCATGTTCTAGTTGCAGAGTAATTACACTGTAGATAACAAACCTATGAGTTATAACGGAAAATGTCATGACAACTGCCATCTCACTATTTTGTTTCAGGCCTCAGTTTTGTTTTTTGTCATCCAGATAAAATATGTATTTTTCAATTTCTTGCACAAGGTGGGGGGGGGAAGGGAGAAGGGCCATATTTTTTCATATAAGTATTCAATAATGAGAGATAAATACAAGTAATGCAAAGGAGTATAAAAAATTTTTTTTTATTTTGTTGATCTGATGAAAATTAAGGACTTGTCCCTTGTCTTCAGATAAATTCAGAAGAAATTATTCACTGCAACTGCCCAGAAAGGGAAAGTATTCTTCCTTTACTGCAGCAGCTGCTACCTTTCCAGCCAAACAGTGAAACAAGCACTGAAGCTGCAGGTTTGATACCTTGAGACCACTAAATGGACAGAGTAAATTGACTCAGGAAGGTTTATTAGCACCAGTGAAGCAGCACAGTAAGCAATCATTCTATTCAGCACAATGATAAGTTTTTACATTTATTTGGTAGGCATATTATTTAAATCTCTCACTTACAGTGGCTTTTCTGCACTGAATACAAATGTTTTTTGTGGGAAATTCTGACTACTTGAACAGGGATGAAATACTGACAGAGTGTACACAGAATATAAGCATCAGGTCAGGAAGATTATAGCATTTATTCATTTGGGGTTCAGACTGAGCGAGTAATCCGACATGCTACAATTTTTACTGTGGCATTTATTTTTTCTGTGTGGCAAACAGTATGCAGAAAAATAAGCAGGATATTGGTGATATATGTCAGTATTCAGTAGAAACACTAGTCCTTTCTATTCCTATTAAAATTTGACATTGAAGGAGTTGCATTGATTTATTCCAACTGATGATACAGTCCTTTAACAATTGTTATAGATGTAAATTTGCAAGCTAGAAACTGCCAGTGCTGGTTTGCTGGACATGGATTGGTGGCATTTCTTAACAAATCATGAATATTTGACAAGTCCCTTATTTTTTTCCTTAAAATAAAGGTAGACTTTAATGTTTTTCTTAGGGCTTGTTTGATGCTGCTATACTGACTGCAGCTCAGTAAAAGATGGAAAAAGGACAAAGTGAGCAGTGGCTATACTGTGACACAATATGACAGAAGCAGTTTTTGTTTGTATTTTTCTACAGACTGGAGATGATTACAAAACTGCCATTTCATCCTTTCATCTACCTCACTGTCTCCCAAACACTGCAAGATTAATATTTTAGAATTGCTTGGAAATTTTTATACTTTCTTGTGTTTCCATTATAAAGTGTGACTTCTCCCAACTGAATTTTCAGTTTTCAGAACATGAAATCCAAGAACTTTTTGATACACTTGAAAATTTCTATCAGAGATAGGTTTCTTTTCTCTCCATTGCAATCAAGGTACAAAGCCACTTTGTATACAAAGTTCACTTAATATATGTATGTGAGTATGCTATGGATCTCTGTGCATGTGTGTGGATATATTTGTACACATAGAAAACATATAACTAACTCTGATATGAAAATGATGGCAAATAAGATACCAGAACAGTGGAAAATAGACAGTAGGCAAAATCATTTTGCATTATATATCTGGATTCATAATCGTGATTCCAAAAAAAAAAAGCACAGACAAACAAATAAAAAAAAAAAAAAACAAAAAAAAAAACCCCATAGAATCATTCAGTTGGAATAAACTTCATAAGGTCATCCAGTCCAACTCTTCCACTCAAAGCTTGAAACTTAGAGGGAACTTTAAAAATTAGAAGTTGGTCCAAGTTATATTCTCTTAACATCATGCATTGGAATACAAAAATAAACATAGGAAACTTAAAAAATCACCTACACTGTTCCCTTGTGCTGAGGGAACATTAGCTCTACCACTTCTGATCCATGCTTTTCAGATGTTTTTGGAGAACATCCATAAAAAGATTTCTATTTATTTGTCCACCTTCTTTCACTGCTTGACTGTCCATACACTTGGAATAGAAAAATCCTGTTACTCAAAATTAATAGTTTAGAGCTCTGTTACCTTATTCTTGTCCTTCCATAATACTCAAGCATAAGAAATTCATGCTGTTATTTTTAACGAGATCTTGGTTACACTATTTTCATTAAAAATCCAAAATCTGCCTCTTTAGGCTATTTACTAGTATAGGTAAATATATTAAAACAACAATAACTGGAAAATCCAGCTTCAGAAATACCATTATTATATGAATATCAGAATATGGATTTTAAAGCCCCATCAAAAAACAAAAAAAAGTCATCCTAGTATGGTAGGAAAACAATACACATGGAAAAACAAAACAAGACAAACAAAAAAAACCAAAACAAACAAAACAAAAAAAACACCAAACAAAAACAAAAACCAAACAAAACCAAATGTTGTTTTCTGTATCATTGAATTCTAACTTTAAAAAAAAAATCACCTAGAATATAATCTTAGTTGTTATACAAAACACTTGGTCTTTCATAGGACCTGTTTTAGGACTTTGCCAAAATATATTCTTGTTTATACCTAAAACTGGTCTTAATCTTTCAACAAAACTTCCCCTTTCTATCTATCAGTAGAATCTGCAGACTCCGGTCACATCTCTGTGCAGTTTTAGCTCCACTAAAGCAGATCTAAGTGCTATGATTCCCAAACATCTGCACATTCAGAAGGCCAAAATAGGAGTGGATTCCTTCAACTCCACTGTTGGGATCCTTTTCCTTTTCACATTATGCCATAACGCCCTGTTTTACAGAGTGCTTTCCTCAGATCTTTCTCAGGACAGTGGCAATACATTTTATCCTAAGGAAAATTTCTGTAAAAGGCTAAGTAAGATAGCCTTCAAACATTCCCCAGCCTTTACAGAATATGAACAAACTTCCTCCAGTTTTGTTTGAGAATGAAACAGGTGTGGAACACTCAGATGTAAGGTTATCTCATTTCATTAATAAATTACAAATAAAGATGTCATGTCCCTCACATCATCAAAATGATCTAATGTGGACCAACAGCACAAGGAATTGCATTCTCCCCACTGCCTTTGATCACCAGAAGAGGATCTACTTCTCATTCTTTGGCTCTTACATACAGAGTAGAAACACACTGAAACTTTTAGGTGCCTCATCATCTATTCCCAACACATATAAACATATACACCTCACAGAAATACTAAAGTCAGCCGCATATTAAACAGCAAAACTTTTCTCAGTGTCTGTTTCTTCTCAATGATTTCAAGCTCCATAGGTTTGAGTTTGAAAATCACATTCCTTCCAGAGCTTTTTCAATGTCTGTGACTCTTTATCCTGCCCACTGAAGCTTTGTGCTGTGCTGTTACTCCCTCACCTGCTCTTTCAGTTCACTGCAGGTTGCTCACTTATTATCTCCTGCCTAAACTGGAGTCTACCAGTGAGTGTCTAAAGCATTCCCCTTGTTGTGACCACAAGAAACATGTCTAACTGCTTCCAAATTATACACGAACACTCTATTTGGAGTTTTAAAGGAAAAACAAGTTACTAGTGAAGCTTTCAGAAAAATCAGAAGTAGTCTGAGCAGATGTCTGCAGCTTATATAAAGACTTACATGTAAAGCTGCTTGAAAATATTTGATATGCCTTAAGTAGCTTTTTAAAATCCAGAAAGTATTTTTAAATGTTCTCAGATTTCTAAGGAGGACTGAAACATCAAAGAGAGTTTGGGTGTTTCACTGGTTTTTTTGTTTGGTTGGTTTTGGCTGGTATTTTTGCAAAAGAAAAAAAAAAGAGGAGCTTAAAATATGGCAAAGAAAATTTCAAAGACTTTATTCTCCAATTTTTTTCAACAAATTTCATGGAAATTGAAATAATTTCTGAAAAGTCTACTGATATGAAACCAGGTGCTCACATTTTTTTAATATGTATTTTTAATTATCATATATATTACCATATTACATTTATTCATAAAATAACTTCATGATCTGAGGAAAGAAAGCTGCTTAGTCCTTTGAAGAGTCTCAAGTAATAAGATATTTAATGAAAAAGCAAAGTATAGCAGTCTGACACCCAGTGCAAACATATACTCTCCTCCAAGGCATATTTGGGTTAAAGGGACCCTGGAGTATTATAGAAGTTCTTCGCCAGTTACATTAGTACAAAGTGAGTGAGGTAAAATTTATTTTGCATATCACTCACTGGAAACAAATGTTTTGTACTCTTCACTAAATGGTGATTTACCAGTAGCATGGTAATACCTCATCACTGAAAGCAGGACTGGAGTTAGTGCAGACTGCAACTGTTCTTAAAAGCTCCACTTTCGTTCCTTAATCCTGTATTCAGGGAATACTGCAAGTTCTGATAATCAGTCTGCTATTTCCTCAGACTTTGTTGCTATAAATGTATTAAATTTTTCATAAAGCAATCTGTATTTGCAATTAATCAAGTGAGTTGTCTCTTTAAGATAGTAGCCTAGCAACTTCCCCGAACCAGGGGGAAGTCCCAGTTGGTGCTGCAGACCGACACAATTATTATCTCAAGGCTGATCTAACTCGTCAGAGTGTTTCAAAGCACCTCTCTGATTAAAAGTGAGCAGAGAAAAAAATTTGGTGGATGCTCAAAAAACAATTATATGTAGGTGAATATTCTTTGTGTGAGGTGAGCTAAAAAATCTTTCGGGGAACAACTAATGTTTTTATTTGGCTAGAAATTAAAATAAATTTGTTTCTCATTTTCAAACAGACCCAAGAATGAAAAATTAGGTTTTTCTTCTTTTTTGTTTTGTTTTCTTTCTAACCTAATCACTTATTCAAGTGGAGCAAAAATAGGATGTTGGAAACAAGAAAATGTACTTTCTAGGTGAGCTAAACTGAGTGTAAACCCACCTTTATTGAATTCATCTCAAAGTGTCTAAATTCACAATTCCATGCAAGACTAAAGACCTGATAATTTCGGTTTTGACTGAAGTTGTGTCAGGGCAGGTTTAGGTTGAATATTAGGAAAAGGTTCTTCACCCAGAGAATGTCTGGGCACTGGAACAGGCTCCCCAGGGAAGTGGTCACAGCACCAAGCCTGGCAGAGTTCAAGAAGAGTTTCAAAGATAGTCATAAGTACATGGTGTGACTCAGGGATGATCCTGTGCAGGGCCAATATTTGCGATCACCAATCCTTTTGGGTCCCTTTCAACTCAGCATATTCTGTAATTCTATGATTGTGTGGCCAAGCCTTTCACAGCTTCATGGCCTAGAGTCTGGAAATAGCAGGTTAACAGGACTCCAAGATTCTGCAATATCATTCCTCAATCAGAGCTGCAGACCGTAAGTTCAATTTGCAAATGGCCATGGGGCCACCCTTGTATCAATAACAGATCTTTGATCAGGAGCAAAGGAAATCTCAGGGACAGAGATATATCAAGGTTTCACTTTTGCACACATGTTGTGCACGGGTAAATTATTTGCAATGTCTTTTTTCAAATCTAAACCAGAATTCTTCCTTGACCATTTGCAGAAATGGGAAATATTGTATGCCACAATAAACAACAGTAAATATGCTTCTCTATTCTGCAAGAACAATTACTGCTAGCAGGAACTGAAAAGAGGCCTCTCTGCCTGTGCCTTCTCTGAGTCTAAATCAAAAGCCTTTTCACATGTTCACCAAAATGGAAATTATCTATGTCTGTGTAGACAATTCAAAGGATCACAGTGGGGAAAAGTTTTCCTAATTTTTTCTGTTTGCTTTCTCTAAGCATCTAACAATGATCAAAAGCATCAAGCCATGCAGGGCTAATTTTAAACTTTCAATTTAACTTTAGTTTGCAGGGACTAACCTGAAGACAAGCTTGTCCCTTGTGTAAGATCATTTTTGTTGCTCCCCTGAATATTCAATCAAGCAGCAACTGTAACTTCTTTTCCAAAATCTCATTGTATTCATTACCACAGAAGTAGAAGAGTTGTGATTCAAATTGCTGAAAGGATTTCATTTAAATCAATATACATTGCCTCAGGGCATTCTGTCGGGGGCAGGGATGAAGATTGTTGCAAGCAGTGGTAACTCTCTACCAAAGACAGAGTCACTGAATGCTGAGAGGTTTATATGACTGGTTTGTATAATCACCTAAATTTACATGGTTTCTGTGAAGGTATGTTTTTCTTCTTTCAGTTCAACCTGATTATGAAAGCGTTTCCCTATTACATAATCCTTTAAACTTACTCAGTTTCAGAGGCAAAAATTGGCAAAGCGCTTATATCATTCTTGGAAGTGATGAAGTCAAAATTATTAAAAAAATATTTAATGTTTTTATTAACTTTTTGAAGGATTGCCTAAGCAGTAAAATTTGATTAATCCCAGTTTCACCACCTGTAAATTAATACCGTAACTACATCTTGCTATTTAACTTCTAGTATGTTCTATGTGTCTTCCAATGTGTTATACTGCTAAAGACCAATGGACTGTTAATTGAGACAAAAATTGACTTTTTGTGTAATTTTTAAAACATTTCTTCAGAAAATATGGATAAGGCTCAGTGTTCTTTGCACAGCAATCACAGACAGTTCTCTCAAACTGTAAATAGTAAATGACTGATGCAGATCCTAAAACATGAGGATTTATAAGGGATAGGAATCAATGCAATGTAGTTGAAGGGACTGGGACTGAGTTAAGAACTGAGTTAAATTTAAGACAGA
Source organism: Campylorhamphus procurvoides (assembly GCA_013396655.1). Classification (NCBI taxonomy): domain Eukaryota; kingdom Metazoa; phylum Chordata; class Aves; order Passeriformes; family Dendrocolaptidae; genus Campylorhamphus; species Campylorhamphus procurvoides. The sequence continues at coordinate 28,815 of WBMV01004902.1, read as the reverse complement.
CAGAAGGTTGGCAGAGGATGTTTGGCTACTTGTTGTCTTGACCTTTGCAATTCACTTACAATCCTAGAGCTAAAGAGTTCTACAGTTAAAAGGTTTTCAGACCAGTACTCTGATATATGGGAAGTGGGCAGATAACTGAACAAAGATGAGCATATATGATGTAGAAGAATCTGGATAAAGTTGGCATATTTAGCCTCTTACTTGTTTACGTACTATAGGAATAGGATGAAATTTATTCTAATTAAATCCTAAAAGAAATATGATCTACTGATTATAGCAAAAAGAAATGTATATATTGGGGCTTTAATATAAGGTTCTGTTACTTCCTAAAATTTCATCTTAGTTTGTGACTCTCAATTGTACCTACCAGCCAGCTACTATGCTCCTGCAAGTATCATGTTTAATATGTCATGGGGATGAGCAGGGAAGCATTTTTTTTGTCAGTTTTGAGTACCTGTTCTCTAGCTGAACTATATGACCCATTTACAGTTTTGTTTTCTAAGACAGAATATACAGTAGTTTTAAGAGAACAAAGGATCTCGTCCTTGTTCTATGAATAGCACAAAACCTCTCACCTTTGATTTGAATCCTCAGGGACACAAGATACCTGCAGTCCTTGCAAGCTAGGAGATACTCACTGAGCTTCTGCATAGCTGCTCCACTAAATGGTAACTTTCTTCAGGAGGTTAAGGACCTGTTTCCTAGCTTGATATTATCTGCCATGACCTGTGACACAAATGTTCTGATATTTTTACACAAATTATTAAGCTATCAATTTCCAGACGTCCGGCAGCCTACACTGCCATGAATCTGGAAATCTCAAGCAAGTAAATATATCCAAACAATGTTGCTGTGAATCTGTGCTACATAGGTGACACATCATATTTAGTAACCATGACAGATCAAAAGGTATAAGGAGAGTATGCTCAAGTTACCACTAGTCTGTAGCACAAGAAGGCAACTGTCTTTACCACAATCTCTAAGGGATGTCATCTGAACATGCTTCCTTCCAAAGGAACATACTGTAGTTGTTATAGGAACACAATTTTCAACTCTTGGATACGTCCTTTCAGAAGAGAAGAATATCATATACTCCAGAGCAGCCCAAAATTGTAGGCTTTGTGGCCATTTACCAATGTGAAAGTAAATGTCAACATAACTCACCTACCTTTTTTCCCAAATTAACTAGAGAAAACAATGTTTAAAAGAATGTTAGGAATGGTTGTTAGGCTGTGGCTTACAATGCTTTCTAACAAGTCTATGAATAGACCACTCATGTTGCTTTTATAATATTTACATTTAAAATTTTGGTAACTAAGAATTCACTGCAGTTTCAAAGGCTAACAGTGATTCACAGCTTCTTGCCAGGAGTTCCAGTTAAGGAATCACTAACTTGGAAATTGAGATAATCTGTTATCTAGAAGTACTGCTTTTCAGACTAGGTTTAAAACACTGATAGTTCAGCTGTGGTATGCTTTCACTCCCTGTTCTGCAGATAATTAGAAGAATTTCACCTGATGGAAGCTGACATTTCAGCACTTTGTGAGAACACCATGTTCTACAGAATGTGCTTCTAAAAAGGTGGTTTATGTTATGAGTGCAGTGTTAAGAGCAAAACATGTTCCTTAGGTCACCAGGAAGGGAATGTTCTAACTCAATGCATAGCTGAACTCATAAAGATTCTTAAAGTCTACAGAATCTGGATTTTTTTTTAAGAGGTTTTGGGGGAGGGGGGGGTGGTAGTTCTTTTGTTTTGGGGTTTTTTTTTTAGAACTAGACTGCTTTTGAATCATTATAATAAAAATAACTATACACTTGTGTTCTTGCATTAACTGACTCAAACATGACAAATGTTGTTTAATGGAGTTGGTACTTGTATCGATCCCTTATTGCTTAAAAAGGAACTTGCAGGTTAATCAGATCTGGAAGTGTCTTTCTCATTATTTACATTGCTGAAGAGGATTAAATATTAGGGGGAAAGACCAAGGTTTGCTTTGCCAGATAAATAAAAATCAATTTGTTGTCGTTAGTGAATGCGTTAAAAGTAGCAAGGTAACAAATCCTGCAGCCCTCTCGAGGATGATTTTTCAAGACAGAGTAGCCTCTGAAAGGCAGTAAAGAAATATCTGTGAACATGGTACTATCTATGTAGGAGGTATTGCTCACTCCCCTCTTCTCGTTAATTCTTCGGTTAACCTCATTTCAAAATCTGATTTTTCATGTAATGTGCAATATTAATCTCTGCAGGGGATGGACAATTACACACAGCTGTTTCTTCTTTTAATCTTGTTTCCAATTCATAGCTTGGACATTTCTTATGCAAATTGTTTGTGTTCATGACATTCAGGTACTCTAACAGATCTGGAGACAGCTAATGAGATGGAAGTACATCTTGATGAGTTCCTACAATGCAGAACACCTTCACCACATATTGTTTTGCAGCTGTACTTGCAAATTCCATACCCTTGTGTGTTTGCATCCCTCTGACTACTTGCAATACAAGCTGTATTGCTGACAGCCAAAGTTTCTTGGCAAACTCTTTTGAAAAGTTCCAGAAGCCATGGTACCATTTATAGTATCCCCTGTATTTGTATCAGGTCGCAAAGTAAATGGATATATAGATTAGGGAGTGTTGACTCTGATGTGAGGCAAAGTTATAAGCAAAATTATATTCATGTTTAAGTCTGCTTTCTCTAAAACTGTCCTACTAGCTATTCTGGAAATATTTTCCCTCTGAAAGTGTGTCTTTCCAGACTGGCAGATCAGGGATACGTGATTTGTGTGAGGGTAGGTTGCTCTTCCTTACATAGTGGGGTCTAGTTCTGCAGTAAGGAGTATACAGTGCATAACAGCAGAACAGGTTCTTATCTCATTCAATTGCCTATTAGACAATGCAAGTCAGAGAGCATACCTTATCAGTGTTATGTTTGTTTGCTTCTGTGTGTCCAAATACTGTATAAATCTCTGAGTCCATTTGGCTGAGATTAGAATAGAAGAATCGACAAAGTGACTTGGGTGAAATGCAGCTTGCACTTTGATTGTGTATGGAATAGGCTTCATTTTTGAGTATCTGAATAAACCAGATTGCAGGGAGAAAAGAAGGTGCTTGCTCTGCAGTGCATGAGCTCAGTTTATTTTCCAAATTGGAAACACGTAGAGGATTCACCCTTTTTATTGTTAACAATTAAGCAAAGACTGTTGGGCTACAGTACTGAGGAGGCTAGACTAAGTTGCCTCATGCCATACTGCCAGAAGTTAAGGATATTCAGTACCATACAGGACTAAGACCTTAATCCACCAACCTCCACAAACAGTCAGTACAAGCAAATAAATTTTAAAATAAAACCATATACAAAAATATATTTAAACTTCTCCTTCTCTGGTATTTGACACAAGAGAATTATCTGACCTTCCAATAAAAACAATGATTTCTGTGATTTAACCAAACCCTCCTTTTCTTCTTCCAGCTCCATCAACATCTTAGCTCTTACAGTCCTTCAATACAAAGCTAATTTTTCTCATGTTCTAAGTTCTTTGACATAGAAACATCACCTAAAAAGTCCTGGAGACTATGTGGCTCCACTTTTTCTTCTGCAGCATTAGGCACATGCTGTCAGGATCCTGCATGAACCACCCCTACACAGGGATTTGACTGCCTTTCCTGGACTGGCAGTTGACTGTAACTCCCTCAGACCTGCCCTGCTCCTGCCACTTGGGTGCAATGGGACTATGCCTGAGACATTCAGGTCTCTGCCCTTGCCTTGTTATCTATCACCCTTGGGTCCCAGCGGCCCTTCCCTTGGAGAGTAGCTGGTCCTGCAGCTCCTGGACAAATACCTTTAAGGTCAGAAGGTCTTCAACTACCATTTTTAAATACTCTAAAGCCAGAACTGATTGGACAGATAGCTTTTGATTATGTTTCTTTTAGGCATCTGTCTACTCACTTCCAATTTGTGAATATTAATCTTTTTATCTTAAAAATTGACTAGTTAGCAATTTACCTATTATGCACACTATCATGAGATCACCACGCTGATGTGCCTCCAGTCTTGACAGCAAAATCCCACCAAGAACTGCTTTTAACCTATCAGGCAATTTCCTCTGTTAAACTACAAGAGCAAAACAACTCATCAGCAGTGGATATTTTGCAGAGTTGTTTTACTCTTTGGAAATATATGGCACCTGTCTAAAAGAAATTAAAATTATTTTAATTTTATGAATTCACTTAAAAGACTTCATAGTGTATCATTGTTTTTGAACTGTAGTACTTTGTATAAGAATAGAATCTTAAAATTGCGGTTCTTCCTGAAAGTTTTGTCTGATACCTCACTTTTATTCTGGACAAGACATCGATGCTATCTGATCTTTTCAAGCAAAAGGTGTTTACTGCCTCAGCCTTTAAACAGTTTCTCATTAAAATGGCTCCCATCACTTCCTTCTTGCAAGTGCTGTAGTTGTGCCTGGAGCTTTTACAGGTCATGGCGAGGGCAGCAGTTATCTTATTGCTTCTAGACACCTCTGAATGAGCTCGTTTTCAAACTTCTCTTAATTACTTAGGGTAAAGACAATGTTTCATTCCTTGGCCAGGTAGTGCTAGGGTAGCCAGTAGGAAATCAACTTAGTTCTGGTCATCCTCGCAAAGTCACAAGTCATAGTGTGCTGTTGCAACACTGAAGGCTACCAGCATATTGACTCGCATTAATTAAAAAGAGCATAATCAGCAAAATGAAGAAAATTATTTCCCTCAATTCATCCCTCAGAAGGTCACATCTGGAGTCTTGTACCTGGGTTTGGGCCTTGTCAGTGGAAATCCAATATCAACAGCTAGGAAATATTCAATAAACATTGTGATGGGAGGGCTGGAGCACACAGAAATACAGGGTATTGGTAGACCAAGTTCTGCTTATCTGCATGAGGACACAGTGGGGGGTGAATTATTGCTGCTGTTCAGGAAAAAAAAAAAAGCAGAAGCTTGAATCATTCTTAGGCAGGGATAAGTAATAATCATGAAGTCTCTGTAGCTGCTTTACTTTATCAATGAGTGGTGAAAAACAGTTAAGGATTTAGCTTTGGTTTCCTGTTATCAAGAGGAATTGTTGCTATAGTTCACCTTCATACACAAATGCATTTTCTTCCAACAGTGAGCAGTAGAACTGTGTAGAATATGCCAGCAAGCAGTAGCACATTTTGAGTTTACAACAATAAGGACTGCATAGTTTAGTCTGGTTGTGTACATAGTGCAGTACAATGAAGCACCGCATGACAAGTGGTTACTAAATACAGTCTCAGAAACACAAGAGTTACTTCAACAGAACAAACTAGTGACACAGTAGAGCTCAACCTGTGCAGATAAGAGGACATTTTCTCAAATTAAAAATAAAAAAATATTTCCTCATTAATATTTTCTTAATCCAGGGAGTATATTCTTCATCATCACATAATCTGTTAATGTACATTTCTACAGATAGATTTGTCAAAACTTGTGCAACAAAAATGCAGAAAAATGTGTCCCTAAGGAAATTATCAGAATAAAGATCAATACCTTACTTAAAGAAAATAGTTACTATGATATTGATATGAAACAGGAGTGAATCAGCTGTCATTTTTATTTTTAACCTGTTTGGAATTTTTATCCTCAAAATTATGAAGAGAATTTGACTTTTTGTCTTGACCTACCTGAAACCAGTAGTCTTTATAACAACAGGTAAGGCATATTGTAGCATAAGGACATTTTCCTTTCCCTGAAGATACTCACCATGCAAGGCTTCTCCAAATAAAATCTGAAGGTACAGACTTAAGACTATCAGCAAAGAATCAGGGCAGAATGCAACAACTAAGGCTTTTCCTCATCCTTCGCAATCTGTTGAGTTTCCTCAAGTGATATTTTCCTCAAGAAATCTACATTGGAGGTGACACATTCTCTTACTCTGCTGATCCTTCATGACATTTGCTACAGTGACTCACTTAGCATTCCCCAGGATTTTTCATAACATTTGGAGGTAGAACACCTTAGAGAAAGCATCCTGCTCAATTCTGTACCCTAAGATTCTCTCACCTGAAAATAAAGATATTTCCTCCAGCCAATTCTGTCATTTCTGAAATGCTGAGAAGAAAATACAGAGATTCTAATAATCCTACAGTTCTGTTTAAGAACTGGAGGTAAAAGGAGATGGGGGAAAAAGCAACTCACTTGATTTTGTATAAATAAAGTACATAAAAAATTTCTGTTAATCATATTCAGCATGAAGGGGTGGGAGCAGAGCATGTTATGTCCTGTGCATGGGTAATTAAATGACTGTCTGTAAACAGCAATGCCTGCTCCATCACTGACTAAATTCCACTCTTCCTGAGGAGGGTTTCTTTACACTTTATTTATTTTTAACAGCACATTTCTGTTCTGCCTCTTGTTTAATATGATCTCTGCAGGTATACTGTAGTACTCTGACTGTTGGTTATCCAAGCTGATTTATGGACCAGCTTTCATTCTCCTTTCCTTCTGCTTGTAATTTAATATAAAAAGGAAATATAAAATAGAGTAATAAAATAATTGATTAACTGAGATATACTAGCAAATGAAGTCACAGTTCAAAAAGACAGAGGAGCAGAACAGATGATTGTCACATCTAACAGTGACAAATACTATTTTACTGTTATGAAGTTAATATTGAGCATTACTTTCACAGCAGATGAGGAATGTGAGAATGACAAGTTGTCTTCTTCTGAGTCTGTTAACCCATTTGCTGCCCCTTGATTGACATTTTGTTTTGAGCTAATGGGTAAAAGCTGATCCTCAAGTTCTCATTTCATGTTGATGGTGCTTTAGGATTTTTTTAAAACAAAGAAAGATTCATTGTTCATCTTAAAAGTTTCAGCAGTCCAGATGGCTCTGTCATAATTTCAGTGCTTGCATAGTAGGAAGTAAATGGCTTTAGAATCTGCATGCCACAGAGGGCACTGGATGGCTTTCAGGTTTAGTCCACAGGATGGCACTGTCTGAGATTATAGGCAGAGAATAGAATTCAAACTAAATTATGAACAATTAACAAATTCACTTCCCAAGTGGACAAGTTCCACTGTGTCCTTCATCAGTTGAGTCAAATGGTCATCTTGAAATCTGAAGACACCAAACATGCTATGTCATCCTGCTTTCTAACAGTGATTTCCATTAATGCCACCTGTAATATAAAGCCTGAATAGCCTGGCCATTGACAAAGTCACATTCCAGTAACCTTGCTTGACTACTGCCCTGTCTTGAAGGGAACTTCAGCAATCATGTGTTTCACCCACCAAACAGTACTTCTCCTTACACAAAGGGTACAGAATTTCCAGTTGCAGCTGCCTCTCTTTAGATACTAAACTAATTAATAGAATCATATGCTTACTTTAAAAGCAAAAGTGTAAAATAGAACAAGCTACGAATTAGCTAGAAACAGCTAAAATCAGTTTTTCCTGTCTCGCAAGGAAATATAACCATGATGATCTTAACTGGTGATGCATAATCACTACATAGCTCCCTGCAAAATAGAGAATGCAAAACTACTGCTTACTTATGATGGAACAAATCACCTTTTCATACTTCTGAACTGCTACTCTTTCTAACAGTGCTCTCATTTTCAAGTTATTGAATCAAACCACAACATCATGTTCCTGAAGGTCACCATCTTGCAAAAAATAATACTATGCTTTGCTGCTCGTTCTGGCCTATGCCCAATTCAAAGCTGCCTACTCAAACTGGTAAGTATATCATGTCTTACAAATTTTACGTGATACAGCAAGCTGTTCCATATGGACATAGTATTTATCTGTACTGAACAGGCTATAGGGCCAGGAGTCTTTCTGGGTTAGAAATCAGCTGCAAACCATTTAATATATTCCTCCAGTGTATTCATCCTTAATTTTCACCACAAATTTCTGCTCTCAAATACGGTGGTTCCTAGATCCTCTTTGATGAAATAACTGTTAACGGATTGGTCAGTGTCAACTTCCTACTTTTTTTCTCATTGGAAGATATGCAGAAAGGTAATTAATATGAGATTATGTAATTAAAAAAACAATATAACTATCATGAGGCACAATTTATGACTTTTTCTAGAATAAAAAAGTTTGAGAGAAATCACTAATATATTAATGGGATTTTCTAAGTATTTTTAAGTAATAAAACACCAATCTGAGAATCAGAGTAACATTAAAAAAAATTCTTTTTTAAAGCACAGTAGGTTTTTTTTGGTTTTGCTTTTGTCAATTTAAAAGGCTTATAAGGAGTTGATTTCAATTTAAGATTAACATTTTTGTTCTGTTTTTATTCCCTGTAACCATCACTGCTGTGCTAATTGCACTTAGATTCTGGCATATGCCAGGGTTATGGATCAGAAATTAAACCCTTTTAACAAAATAAAAGTTTTTGCGAAATTTAAACACATTTAGAGAATTACTCTAAGTCTCTGTATGAAATTGTAGTGGAATTTGAATTATATTTTCTTATGCGCTCTTCTTCTGATAAACTCAATTTCTGAAAATCAGCCCTTGAAAGCATCCCTTAATATTTCTGGCTCTAATCTAGTCCCTCTATTAAAAGCTGGGCAGAGTTTTTTTTCTCTTTTTATCCTAAGCATTTGGTACTGTGATGTGTCTATATAAGTAGTCTCCAATCAAGACCCAAAATAATTTTTACTGATAAATTTTCACTGTCAATAGGAGCAAAGATAGATATATAGACATATTTGGGGGATATATATACTCCATTGTCATATTTTGATTTCACATTTGTTATGTCTTCCAGTTTCTAATCTTATGAACTACTATGAAGAATATTCACTAGGGTGTCTTATGTTTTCAATACAGGACATTCAGACCAATTTCAAAACTGATCTAGGTCCTTAAGATGTAAAATGTCAATAGCCAGAGATGAGAGCTGACATCTGGCCGACCTCCTCCACAAACACCACAGATTAGATGTAGATAAATGTATAATAAATGTCTCTTTGTCCTTCCTCCCTGTATGAAAAACAAAGCCCTGTGTTAGTGTCTTGATCCCACTTGTTTCACTTTGGTCCTAATGAGAAACTGAAATGTGTATGTTACAACTTCAAATTTCACCATTTTTTCTCCTTTGCGATATCTTAGGTCTATGCACATGACAAGGAATCGTGAAACAGCATCACAAGGTTTCTTAAAGCAGTACCCTTCAAAGTCTGGCCATCAGTTAATGGCTGGCAGCTCAATCAATATGAGATTGCATCAAGAACCTATTTCCTGGAGGAGGCCAGTAGAAATATCTGCTCTGAATGGCTAACCAAAAACTTCTACTTATCTCATTACGTGCAGAAACACACTAACTATGGTGTTATATCTTCTCTTGACTGGTGTGATGATCAAAGCACTAATTGTACAGGCTCAGAACTGACAGCACCACCTTATTTCTCCCCTACATGCACACTTTTTGTTTTTGTTTTCTGACATAGGAGATACAGCATAGTGGCTTTTAAAGCTAGCATTTCATCTTCAGGTGATCACTGTCAGTTCATACACATATTGGCCTAGTGAGGATTTAGGTACTATAACAGAGGCCTGATCCAGCTCTCCATAAAATCAATATGAGACTCACTGATCTCAGTGGAAGCTAGATCAAGCCTCAAATAGACTGGAGGAGAAATTTTCTGAAGCACAAAGGGTACTGAGATGTAAAAGTCCCAATTCCTATTCGTTACCTTGAAAACATCTTCTAATAGTTTTTTTCCCAATGTGAAATAAAAATATAGATCAGGGAAATGTAAAAAAGCTGTTACATCCCTGAACATAGTGAATTGCTGGCTTGTTTTTTATCTTGACCTGAAGTTGCTATAAAAGTACTTTGAAAATTTCTACTGTCCCATTTAAGTTAGCTGGAACTCAGACTTTCATTTAATGGCTTCGGTAGAAAAGAAGAATTAGAGCTAAAATGAAAAAATATGTGAGGGAGGCATTTTTTGGAATGCTACCAAAGCAATGTAGTTTAGTTGCACACCATCTTTTCATAGGAGGCTTCCCCCAAATTTAAGTACAGATCAAGTAGATTGAGTTATTGAGAAAGGAGAGTGGAAAAGAAATATTTATCATTATCATAAAAGCATTTTTCTAACTTTTTTAATGGTTTCCATACCTCTAATTACTGTTTGAATTTATAGTAAGTATACAAATGTTTCTTTGCTCTCACTGAATTGTGACACAATAGCTTAATTATAACAGGCAAGCTCTTCTTTTGCTTAACAGCTAAAGGTCTGGATCTTTGGCTTGGAAGGTCTTTTGTCTTCTCTACACTAAAAGAAGAGTGAATAATGTCAGTTTGTTGATTCATGTTTACTACTTCATCTTGCCTCTGAACAAATATTTGTTATAAAGGAAATGTGTTTATTCATTGTGCCATCAAGGATCATAATTTTGAACTGCAGAATTTTTAATCTGCAGAAAGTGAGCTACCACAGATTTTTAATCTTTAATTACATGCCCTGGAGCTACAAGCTCAACTAGCAGTTTTACTTTTAAAACTATACAAAGCTCCAAAAATTCACCCACTGAATAGTTTGAAGAGCCATCAGTGTTTTAGTACCTTGAGGTGGCATAAAGAGAAGATGGCAGCACACATTTTCTCAGCAGATACTTTTACTGGTAACTTTAGAAAATAAGGGAGAAAATAAGTGAACTTGACAAAAGTTAAAAGGGTAATGCAACATAAAGCATCCCACAAATGTCATATGCTAACCCATATGACAGCAAAATTCAGCCCATTGACTTTAAGTTGCCCAAAATATTAAGAAAAGAGATTGAGAGAAGAAGGAGTAAAGAGAGAATAAGAGAAAAAAATAACTACCACCAAAGAGTTCTGTGGAAATCCTTTCACATGGCCAGGTGAAAGGTCTTGAGCAAAAAGGGAGCATGTGATGCTATTTTTATGTGCTTTGGCCCTCTGTAGCCACCCCTCCCAGAAGGCACTTCTGGATCACTGGCCATTCTGGGACAGAGTGAGGGGCAGTGCTCTCGGTGTCAGTCCATCTAAGTGTGGGTTAGGGGCTCCACCAGCTGTTATCTCAAGGGCTGCCTTTAACTGACACCTTCTCTAGGGTTGCCCCATGAGGCTCTCAGAGGCTGCCATGTGGAACACGGCATTACCTCACCTCCATGAGATTCAGTTTATCCCCCCCTGCCCCCACTTGATTTGGTTCTGACCGAATAATGAATATAATCCAGTGTCTCACACATTCTTGGAGAAAAAATCCACCAGATCAAAAATAATTTTTCTATGGCCCCGTAATGGTCTCCTCCTAATTTTCTGTTTCTTGGAGAAATGTACTCCTTTAAAAATTTCAGAAATTTTTCTGTTAGTGTGCATGTCACTCTTATGAATGTTGGATATTCCAGTGGATTTAGATAGCCAGAAATTATATAGCAGTAGTGTAATGCCTGTGAAGCAATGGTATTGGCCATTGGACATTGAGACTAGAGATAACAGGATAACAATCGCAAAACTTAAAGACTATCTCTAGTAAGATTTAGCTCCTTAATCTTTAGAAGGATTCATCTCACCAAACTGTAGACATTCACCATACAGATGTCTGCATCTGAATTACTTTAAGTCTCTACAGATAAATAGTCAGTTCTCAGTGTAATTAATATTGTACTCTTGTGGGCATCTAAAACAGGTCAACTGAACTGTTTTACAAGTGCTTATATCTCTTGGCTAATTGTAACAGTAGTTTAGCTACTACTGCACTCATAAATATCTTATTACAAATACCTAGGGACATGAAAAATGGATCTGATCTGTGATCTTCAGGATGTAATTTAAAAGATGGACTTTTGGCCAGCCAGGTGTTTTAGACTCTTCCAAGGAGGGAGGGAACAGCAGGGAGCTGTTCTAAACTCCTGACCACTGCAGGAACAATTTTGAGCACTGTTATACGGCAATAAGATCCCTGTTCTCCTGGAATAATATTTTGTTTGGAAGGTTTTCCTTCAGATAAATAACAGCTATCTTTCTATCTAAGAACTAAACCCCTGCCCTGTCTCCTCAGAGGTAAAGGTTTGGAATAACTTTAGAATGGCTAAAGTTTTTGTACTTATGAATACACTGACACAAGCTGTCTTCTTAGAAAAACTTGTAGAATGGAATAAACAGTTTCTCCGCACAGCAATCACACTGAAAGCATACATTCACATGTAGTATTCAAATGGAAAATTCTCAAACCTTTTGCTTTATTAAATATTTCTGTCATATAATTAAACATTTTGATGGCTAATCTCGAAGCAACATGACATAATCAAAACTATATACACTAATACCGCAGGATCAAGTTATTTATCAAAATAGATTATACACACCAAAATATTATTAAGGCTTCTCTGAATTATCCAACCAGTCATCTTACTTTCAAAACTGTAACTCCAAAGAAAACTCCAAATAAAATTTCTTTGTCCATACGGTTTTCATTCAGTGTTCACAAATGATGGACAAAAGCTTAACTCCAGGAGAGAGATTAGTGTTTTGTCACTGATATCTATAGCAATAGCATCTTGCTTAATACATCTGTATTTCAATAGCATACCAATCATATATATCTTTGGCTAATATGGAAAGGAAGTGCCATTGTTCCTGACTTTTTTTCTTTCTTTTTCATATCTTTTACTTGTATCTTTCCCACTTCAGAAAAAACACATGTAAAAGTAAAGGAACGATTTCTTCTGCGATTTCCAATTTCTTTCTCTGATAAATCTTTCCTGTCATAATGCATGAGGAACATATACCTAAATACTGATCCCTTGTGAGACCTTAAGGAAAAATATCTGAGACCTAGTTTGTTGAAATAAAATGGTTTTGGAGGAATATCTGCTTTGGTACTTCATAGATATAAGAAAAAAACAACCAAACAAAAAAAAAAAGTTAAGAAAAGACCAGATTCTTATTCTATTATCTAAGTCAAAGATTTTTTTTTATTTATTTAAATGGTGAATATTTGTTGTTTCTGTTATAATATCTAGGTGCCATGTTGTGCTATCCTTCTTCACGCCTGACTATTAAAAAAACAAAACTGAAATGGAACACTAATTATATAGACGACAATACAGGGTGCAGCTAAACAGGCATCTGAGGGATATCTGGGTTTTAAACAACCTGCCCAAGATGAGAATCAAAACACAAACCTCCAAAGTCCTAGTATACTGTTTTAACTTCCTTCCTTTAAAACAAAACAAAGCAAAAACCAACTACCAAATTAAAACTCCAACAAAAAGAAAACCAAGAAAACCAAAAGAACACACATCTACATGACACCCGATCACCTGATTGTTTAGGGCATTGGCTTATAATTTGCCAAAGAGATAACCACTGTTTGACAACTGCTTGGTTTTTTAATAGTGAAATCTTGGACAAAATAATATTGCCTAAATAATAAAATGAGGCCTTGGGTGGATATTTCTGAGCAGGAGTCAGGTGCCATGTGAAAAGGGGACATTTTCCCAAGCCCTTAGCATTTGATTAGTCTGCCAGTGCCCCAGGAAAGCTGAGACCCTTGTGCCTGACCTGTTTCCCTCCACTTCAGCCCCCTTAGCACGTGCTAAAGGTTGCAAACTGTATCTGGGGGGAATCACCGTGGAACAGGTTTCAGTCATGCTCATTCCATTCCACCCAGGGAATAGCAACTGCATTTAACCTTATAAGTTCTGTACCATTATAACTTCTATTAGGATATGAGTATAACTTCCCAGTTTTCTCTATTTTTACCCCCAGCCATACTTCCACAGTCAGGGTACAGAAATCTAACATGAAAAATTCCGTATGCAGTGAAAAGACAAAGGAGATGGGGCAAGGTAAGGAAAAGCAAGCTATAGTCCTACAAGAATGGGAACAAAGAGAGGAGTTGCTCCACTGCTGACAATCCTGGACCTTCTGCAGACCTGCTGCCTGTTTACCTCCACAGCCTAGCCACAATGAACTTCCCTTTCCCTTCAGTGAAGAAAGAAGACAATTTTTTTTTTATTTGCTACACACCAGATGTTGCAAAGCTAGCAAGTTCCAACAATTTCTCCTTTGATCAGCTGTGTTGAAAAGTAAGTTAGTGGGGTAAAGCAAATCCTACATTCCATGGCAGGAAGAAATAAGGAAAAGACATTGTAGGTCCAAGGGACTCTTCTGAAGAACTACCATGAATTTTAAGAACTGTCATCTTCCTTATCTCTGCAAAATGCACCAGAAGCCCTCTGTTGTCCTTACCTTTCTGACAGACTGGGCAAAAAGTTTTCCTACAATGCCTGATTCATGTTCCTGTAGCCCAGTTCACAGGAGTTTAAGCCATGAAAATGAGAACAATCCCATAGGAGGAAGAGTTAATGGCAAGAGTGCCATAAGATCTTATGTTCATTTACTCAGCTTCTCTTTTATCAGTATAAATGTGGATTTAATAAAGTGACATCATTCTGCTTCACTAACAAAGCCATGACTGTGTGAACTCTGTTATATAGGAATAGCAGTAATTCTGAATAACATTTCTCAGGCAGTTAATCCGTTCAGTATTTGAATTAAAGGAGGAGCTCTGTAATTATGGTACAGATGTAACAAAATGCACTTCATTTTAGTCTCAGTCAACCCTCAATTAACAGAGGATGCAGCAGATAGGAAATAGTTGCACTTACTACTTTGATTCTCTGTTTTACGTTAATGCCATTGTAAGAATTCTATTAATAAGATAATTAAATTTTTTTAGTTTAAAAAATATCGAACATGCTCATAAAATTCAAGCATAGAGTCTGTTTATCGCCAAGTGAAAGATATTGTGGAGCAACAGAATTAGCTATGCTGTTGTGAGTTATTTTTGTATAATTCAGAAAAGCCTTCAAAACCAGTTCAAAGTTCAGCATCTGAGAGTTTATATCCTGCATTTGTAAAAGACCACTTAGGAACCTTACTCTGTGAAAAGCCTACTACCGGCCTGGGCTGTATGCCTTGTGAAGATAGAAAAGAAGTTTGCTTTCATTAAAACCAATTCTGGAAGTGAGAAAGGATCTAATCACAGCTGACGGAATATGGATTTTGCACTGTACTATAACACATCAAACTATACACTTCTGATCTGCCTTTCAGGACAAATGTCTTCTGGATAACCAGCATAGAATTGCAGCTTCTGAAAATGACACATTTTTCTTAGTGAATATGAATGAAATCTGTTATTAGCAAGTAGATGTAACTACACTGACTTCTGAACACCAGTTCTTCCCTTACATTTGTGGATGTTCTTTTGTTGGAATACACAGTTTTGACAAGAGGAAACTGCTAGTCTTGACTTAAAGATCACTGATTTACCACTGTTAAATTAGCATTTTACTCAATGTCTCAGTACAGTAACAAGCTCTCAATAAAAAATATCTTCCAACACATACTTGTAGACAACAGCTCTGACCACGATTTTTCTTTTTCATACCAGAGGTTTATACAATTATCAGCTTAAGCTTTAATTGGATTTAACTAATTGGTAAACAGGATTTTTATTCATTAGTTTTATACATGTATCAGTTCCTCATTTATGGTTTAATTTAAATTCAATATAAGCAACTGGATGGCTGAGATATATTAAAAAAATTAATGAAAAAAACCCAGTAAAGAGCCTTGACAAAGCACAGCAATTTCTTCACTTTGGTATTTTTAAACATGCTTATTATTAAATCTAATCACTTTTATATACATATTTAATCATATTATACAAAATACACATTTCCAGAAGGTCATCTTATGAATTTTGATATCAACAGGAAAAGAAGTGCAAGAGCCCTTTAATTTGATGTTTATCAAGTCTTACATATAGTCCATACAAAGGGACTATAATGAAGAAGAAAAAAGTACCAATTTTCAAATATGTTTATATTTTAAAAATGAAGGTGTTAAAACCAAATATTTGTATTGCTATGAACTAATCCCACGGTTTTACAAAAGATTATGGAAGAGTGTTTAAATACTGTAGCAACTTAAAAGAATAATTATGACTATGAATAAATGACCATTCACAAGACATCAGTTAATTTCCTGCTGCAGAAGTACTGCTCTTAGAGATATGGATATTGAACCATGAACTGAGCCCACAAATTTCCATAAAACCCACAGATAACACTGCAGAGCTTTGGTATTATTTTAGAAGGCTTTTCAGGTTTGCCTTTACTGTATTTATAAAAACAGTAATGGAAAATAAAGGATGAAAGCATAACTGACACACTTTTTTATACGTTCTACGACTTTTCTATGTACTTTAGCAAGATTCTGGCAGTAAGCACATGTGTTCTGACTGTACCTCTCTCTATGCCTTTTGTTAAAGCATACGTGCGTGCATTAGCAAAAAAGATGTTTTACTATGATGGATTAACAGCAACATAAATTGTCCAACCATTCCCACTCATCATTTTCCTACAATGAAATAGTACAAAGCAATATCTCTCCTTTCCAATAAAACTCTCTATAATTGAACATGTTAAGAGAAGATACTGATTCCATTCCACAATATATATCTATGTGACATAATGNGTGACAAGAGCAAAGATAAGAGAGATAAAATAAATGCAAAGAAGGAAAGTTAACATAGGTTGATAAAGTTAGAGACAATGAAGAAACAGAAAAAAACAAAAAGACTCAAGAAATTATCATTTTCTGAAACCTATCCAATAATTTTAGTAAATATATAGAAAATTTTCACTGGTTTCCTACAAAAATGAACATCACCTTCTTCTGACAGATGTCCAAATTTTTATGTTCAGTTGTGTGTTCTCCATTACAGGTGTCTCCTGCAAGTGAACTGGTGGGAAAGCAAACAGGAATTTGACTACTCTAAACTGCGGTTCATTTAATCTGTACCCATCTTCATCTGTACAACAATTCTGGCGGTACTTTACCAGTGACTCAAAAAGTTTTGAAATGCTTTTCATAGTAATGAGAGATCTTTTAGACACCTACTCACTCAATTAACTGGTCTAGCAAGGGTGTGAGATAAAGGCTAGCACAGAAGAACCTCAGATTTTTCCATCCCCATTTTCTTAGGGTCCTATAACTAACTTGTCCTTCAGCCAATCGTTCCTAATCCTGAAGAACATAGACATTAATTCTCAGTGTTTTCTGATGGACTTCCTGGTTGAAGACCAATTAATCCTTGTAAAATTCTTATGAATAATTAGGCTGCTCTTCACAGTCTTAGATTCTGCTCAAACTCAGCTGTCTTCAGTTTCACTCAGTTCTTCTAAAGAGATTTCCTGTTGCACATAGTTTTAGCATTTAGCTTCCCCTATTTTGACATGACATTCTTCTCCACAGAAGGGCAGCCCTTGCAGGCAAGATACTTTACTATGGTCAAGACAGTGATAATGTTCATCTTTATCACTTGAAGATTAAGTGAATGAAAATTATATGAGCTCATATCATGTTCTCTTCTTGTGCAAGTCCATTGGCATTCATTCCACTGCCCAGGAATCCCTGCTATAAATAGCTGTTAGGACTACAGTTTAACTAGGAAGGGACACATTCTGCTTAACTGTTGCACTAGCTTAAATCCCAAGTAATTCCACTGAAGTCAGTGGATTTGCTCTGGATTTAATCCATTCTAACTGAAAGCAGAATTTGGCCCTTTGATTCCTGCTGCCATTGCTCAATTGTTGGGAGATTTACTATATAGGGTATGCTCTGTACAACTAACACATTGCAGCATAGTTGTTGATCTACTTACCAGCAAAGTAAGAGCTTTATATTTGGCATAACTGAAACTTTTGAGGAAAAATAGATTGTAGGAAATTCCCAGCTCAGCTCTAATATCAATTTTCAGGAAGCAAAAATACAGCTTTCCACAAAGTTATATTCGTTGAAATGGAGGTAGTTTAGTGCACAATGCTTTATAATATACTGAGTAGTCCGTCTGCAACACTCTAAATGGATAGCATGATGATTTGATAGAAAACCTAAAAATTACTTTTCCTAATGGGAAAATGAGAGAAAAATCCAAACACTGTTGGATATTGCACAGCTGCAATTCATCATCAGAACTGACAGCAAACAGCTATTCTCACTGACTTCCACAGGTTTTTGTAACAGGAATTTGAAGGGGGATGAGAGGAGAAAGTGCTTACCTAATATTTTATTTTTAAAATATATTAAAATTTGACAAATTATTTGATAGGCTTTATGAAAAAGGAAATAGTGGGACAAATGGGGAACTTATATGAAAAAATAGAGCAAGACAGTATAAAATATTATTATAGCAGCAGAAAATCTTGACGATCACAACAACAAAAGATTGGTGAAAATCTATACAGAAAGAGAAAGGAATTAACATAGTCTGGGATTAAATTTTCTCCTGTCTACACTGCACCAAGTTTACATATGCGGGCCAGTTTTACTTCAAGCATAGGCAATGGGGATTTATTTCAATTATACAATTTCCTTTGTACAATTTTAAAACATTCTAATCAGCAGAAAGGGAAATTACATTAAAAATATTAAATATACTCTTGACTTTTCTTAACAAAAGCCACAGGAATTCATACATGATTCAGAGACAACTGGGAAAGATCTGCCATTATGTTAAAATAGA
The DNA here is from genome assembly GCA_013396655.1 of Campylorhamphus procurvoides. NCBI lineage: Eukaryota > Metazoa > Chordata > Aves > Passeriformes > Dendrocolaptidae > Campylorhamphus > Campylorhamphus procurvoides. Next base: position 10,228 of record WBMV01004902.1, on the reverse strand, counting down.
AACAAGCATACATCAGATCTACTTCTTCCTAATCTATGCAGATCTTAACAGAAAGAAAACTGACAGGATTTCTCTAGTGAATTGTAAAATTTTGGAAGCTAAATATGTATACCTATGCATACATGTATAGATATATCTCCCTCTGCTATTTGTATCTACTGTTATGCAAAATCACCACTTTGCTCCCTCAGCACTATTTGTGCTCTTTAAAACCCTAACTCTGTTCTGAAGCTGTTTCATGTTTGTTTTCAAAAACTTCTTGTAAAATACAGGTGGGCTGTGAGGGGGGTTTTTTTGACAGTAAAAATAAGAAATTACCTTTCCATCTGGGTTAGAACTGAGATGAAATGAGGAATGGCTGCCACCAAGCAGAAAATTTTCTCACTTTATGTGTGCCAGTTAATTACGACACTTCAGAGGCGCTTCTGAAAGGATAAGGCAAGCTGCATAAATTTAGCTGTAATCCAGGCAGGCAAAACTAATTTGCAGGGGATGGCCTTATCTAGCTGCTGCAGCTTTCTCAGAAAATTAACCTTGGATATTTGGGCCCAATTCAGAAAGTGTTTGATTTTTTTTTCCTTTACTGCTCTGCATAAGAGAATTTTAAATTCAATACAATACCTGACTTTTAAGAGGCACTATGAATGCTGTAGGCAGTTCAGAGTTATTACTGACAAGCAAAAAAATATATTTATATACGTACATATATATGATTGTCCTTCATGCCCATTATCTTGCCTTCTTGCCTGTGCATCAGAGGGTTTATCACCCTATGTATGGGTTGGGGGGGATCTTTGGATTAACAGAAGATGCAGCTCATTTTAATGTACTTAGAAAAATTCATCAAAGTTCATTTCAGAATAAGTCATGCATACTGACTTGTTCATTCCAGTGGAAATGAAGAAATCCCCATAAAAATGTAAGTTTAATGAAGTGTTGGAGCAGAGTCCTGCCCGTCATTCCAATTACCACTGATTTAGAATTTTTTCATGATACACCACTATTAATTGCTCTTACTCAGCACAATCAAAAGTTTACCTTATATTTCACAAGCTTCACCAGTTCATGGATGAAAGATTTAGTTAATAAGTGTTTCCAAATCCACCTTAAAAGCTTCAGGCATAATACGAAATATAAGTGTTACTGGCTCCTTAGAATTTCACAACTACCTAACTAAGACTGCCTTTTATTTTACCTAGCAGCATTAAGGCGTTCACAGTAGGATCCCCCCTCTGCCAGGGCAATATTTGCTGTAAGAAAACATGAAAGCATAATTCATATAACATTTTGCTTCCATAATTTAACTGACTTAAAGCCACTGGATTTTTTTGTGGACAAGACAATTTGTGGTCAAATCTGATTACCCAAAAACATGTCTAAGGTTAATTGGAAGAAAAAGTTCTTTCAATATTTTTAGGCATATGAATCACACTTTCTCCTATTTGCAGAGGCAGATATCTCCTTTACAGACACTCCTTCCAGTCTAAGCTTGATGACTAAAATAGGACCACAGAAAGGTAATATCTTTTAGGTCACATCACTGACTCTTGTCTTCACTGACAAATCTTCTGAATCATTCTAAATTAATCTAACCTCTCGTTAAAGTCCATTAACAATTTTGATGTTCAGCAGTATGTTAATTATGACAGTCTTTTAAATACATGCTCTGTTGTTATTCTGCTTTGATTAGGCACTTGAAAATACATCTAGCTTTCAACAGGATCTATAGATTTTATGCACATAATTCTGAACAGTCCTATCCAGTGTAGAAAATTGCATGGCAATGAAATCTCTATCCTTGCTCTGAATTTTGCCAGATTTTAACAACCAAGGGCTGTTTATGATCAATGAAACACAGGCTAATTTAGCACTGCCCTTCTTCCCATTCAGATTCAATATGCCCCAAGACACCTTTTATTCTTGCATTATGTCAGTACAATTTTATGTTAGTGTCAAGATAATGAGTAGCTGTCGCTTGATCCTGATTTTGGCCTTCAAAGCAGTAGTAAGATTTCTTGTAATATAAATGCCAACATAACCATGTCATAATGAAAGATTTGTCCTTTCATTATTGTAATTGTCACTGTCATTAGTATTTTTATTAGTGCTTAATTTTTACCACTGCAAAAATTTGCAAACTATTCATTCACGTAAGTCAAAATGTTGCCTGGTACAGCCTGTACTCAAAGAGACACATTACTTGAAAGACAGAATGGAGACAGTTAAATGTACAGGTAAGTACAGACTTTTTCTTAAGGAGCACAAAAAGAGGTTCAAATCTAAAAGTTCATGTTTTATCTACAGGCAAAGAAGAAAAGTAGTAAAGCTTAGGTATGAAAAAAAAATAGTGCGCACAACTATCAAGAGAGAGCATAAAATGAAAAATTACCAAAGCATCTGACCAGCAAAGCACAGCAAACTTTCTCCTTTGAAGACAGTTTTTGCAATTACATTATGTTTTTAAAATAGCTTAAATTGCTTCAGTTTCTAAAGGTATTTCTCCTCTCTGAAATTTTATATGATGCTAGTCAATATATCTCTTGAATGTGCAGGTATTTCACTCAGAGCAAATAAAGAATAGGATCAAGCTGCAAGAGAAAGAAAGATGTTGAACTTCAGAATTTTCTTGTTTCAGTGTTTACCAAATTCAGTAAGATGCCTTAATTTATCAGGTTTTTACTAAGTTGGACACAAAAAAAAAGGAGAACCAGATATTCAGTTGAAGTGGGAATGTTGGTATGAACATAATGATGCCTAAAATCCTGGAAAATAGGCACTCAGACAAACATCAATTGGAGAAAGATAGACAATACCTTTATTCGGGAGATCGGAGACTCCGTGTCTCCGCTGGCCCCACCAATACGCGCGTAGATCAACGCCGAGGGTCCCCCACATCCGAGAATTCCCTGAAGAATGAAGACGACGACGAAGACCCAGCCCTCAGTAGGGTTACCTTTTTTATACCCTTTTACCCAATTAACATATGAAATATCCATAACCAATCACTATTTCTAATTTTCCCGGTGGTCCACCCCTCAGGGTCCCGGGCCATGCCCCCCCTGGACCCCCTCCAACGGTTTCTGGGCTCTTCTTTTGTTTTGACTTCAAGTTATCTTGCAGGTGTCTCTGAAAAACACCATGGCCTTCAAAGAGCCCCAGAATATGTGAGAAAGTCCCTTTAGTAACTCTAAACACCCCAATATCTGAAAGCCTAAAAAACATCACGACCTTCAGAGAGCTCAGGAATGCTGAGAAAATCCTCTCAGCAACTACAAACACCCCTTAATATGTGAGCAAGAAACTTATACCTCTAAAATCCCAAAAATCCACAAAATTCACCCCAAACCTTAGGCATCAATACAGAGAAATGAAGTAACTGGTTCATCACACATGTTTAAAAGTGTCAAGAGCAAAACATCAGTGTCGGTGATTACTCATATGTTACTCCTTCACTGTGTAAAGGGTAGTCAAGGTTTGTGAAACTGTTTTTATTAGATAGTCAGGTGACTATTATGGATAGGGGTTCTACATAGATATTTCCATATATATGGACTTTTGTAGAAGTTAAAAATCAGAACCTACACAAATGTTCATATTGAGCACTAATTTACATGAGCTTCCTTTACGTGGTAATTCCTACTCTTTGCATGGACAGGATGATCTTGGAAAATTGCCTCATGTTGCTAAAAATTATACATAAAATGTAGTTCAATACTACCAGTCATCTCCTAAGCTACATATGTAGTCTTACAGAACAATCAATGGAAAAAAGAAGCACCTCCTCTGATATGTGCTCACTGAGATAAATCTGGTTTACGGTCTTCTTTTCTTCTTTTCTTTCATCACTGAGAAAAATTCTCATTTATAAATTTATCATCCAAATAACTGAAATTGGTATATTGAATCATAGCCTAAACACTCTTTGTTTTTCGTTGCATGTCAATACCTGAAATGTTACTTATCTTTCTGTTGGCAAATGAAAAGTCAGGGATCGAATCACTAAAAACACTAGGAATGGTCAATACTCATGAAGTTTGAACTCCAGATGAAAGAATTCCACGATGTATTTTGAATATTTACCCAGAGACACACCTGATTATGGGGTTTCATTACTGGAGTCTTCAAGACAGGGCATAATACCATAGAGATCTAGTGTAATTGGACTACTATTAGCATTAGTCACTATGACAAAGGAGTCCAGCTGTGCTGATAAAAAAATGCATGTTAGAATCCAGAACCAGCAACAAAGCATTTATCAGTTTATTAATAAGAAGAGTAACTGCAAAATCTTAAGTTTATGAATCTCAAAACACATGTTTACATGTCATTTGAAAACTTCAAAATTATGGCTAAAAAACACTGGGAAGTGTATTTAATGTGAGGAAAATTTGTCTTAGTGGTTACTGCACAGAGAATATTAGGATTGAAATATTTTCATTTTGTAGGATTTTCACTTACTTGAATTGGTAGGGAGAAGGGTTTAAAACCAATATTGATTGTATTGTTTACACACGTGTTCAAAAACTAGATGAAATGGGAATTTTTTGTAAATGTCTCTGATTTAGTACATTCAGGGGATTTCCAAGTATCTAAAGGGCAAAACTGGGATTAAAAAAATAGAAAAAAAAGCAAACCAAAACAAACCAAAATAAAATAGGGAAAAAAAACCAAAACACTCAAACGTCAGGTCAGGACAGATATATGGAATAGAAGACGCTGTTTAAGTGGTCAGAGTTAAAAAAAAAGCAGTCAAAACAAAACATTTGATAAACTGAGTTAGAATAAACTACTTAGTAGTTAAAGGTGTAAATGGAGCCCAGTCTATCAGACTTGGCAAAAAAGGTAAACTACATTTGATGTAAAGCTATAGATGCTGTTCAAGGAAGAAGCCAGATTATAGCAACAAACATTTACAAAGGATTGTGGAAATTAAGGATGAATCCTTAGTAAAATCAAGGATCTACATTTGCAGCTTGTGCAAAAGATTTATATTGTACTGTTCCCATGCACTTATTTTTCTCAATTCAGGTATGCAAATTTTCTGTCTATGCATCTTGACCATGTGGATTTCCCACAAGACGAAGATATGAGAGTGTGCTTTGCACATATACAACCAATAAGGCAGCAAATAACAATTTATTTTATTTTTTACCTCTAACTCTTTTTTTGTCCAATGGGTTGGAAAAAGGACTAACTGAATAAAGCACTTATATTTTCTTCTTCATTCTAATTTTACTTCTTCTTCAATTTCTTTTTCCATATTGCAATATGAGAGCTGCCAATAAGGATATTAATTCCCTGAATAAATGACCTACCAGCATTTCTCAGAAAGATTATGAAAAACCAAGATTTTCTTTTTTTTCATTCCAAGAATTACAAATCTACCCATCATTTCCAGTTATTTTCCTTTCAGATTAGGTTTATTTTATTTCCAGTAAATCCTTACACACATATTTAGCATTCACTCTTTTTTATCACTCAAACAGTCTAGTCTGTGGTGAAGGCAACTTTGCTAATGAAATGTCAAAACACCAAGTGGTTACTTTTTAATTTAGCCCAAGGTAGAATGCTGTAGTTTAGAGCCAGTGACCCATTGCTAAAGTCAATTTCCCAACTGTTTAATTAATTTGTGTATATAATTTAATGATATTTAATTTGATATGCACATTCAAGATGTAATGTGTACCTATTTCTAAATAAAATCCTGAGTAGATTACTAAAAAATACTAAAAACTGAAGCAGATAACTTTTCAAAACCCTTGCCTTTTTTTTTTTTGTTTGTTTCTGTTTTTTTTTTTTTAATGGGTGCTGGTGGTGTATACTTTGGGCCAATATAAGACTTGTGGTTATGAAAAAAAATCATCAGAATGCTGGGAAACCAACAGAAAACAATCTGTGTGTTCATTATATTAAGCAGATAAGGCATTCAAAGGATAACTGTTTTATGTATTCCAATCTCATGAAGGGCTTTGGTTCTGTGGTCTAGGACCATGAAGGAAAAGGGATGTTTTTGTATAGGATTAACCACAAGTAAAATAGTGAATAATGGAAGAAAATTCCACACCACTCTGTGTGTTAGAAAATAAAATCACATGAAGTCAAAAAAGTCATAGAATCAGAGAAAAGCTGGTTTTATGGGTAAATGGTATTTGTTACATCCTAGGAGTACCATGAAGTATCCTTTGTTACAATAAAGGCTCATGACTCATGACCCCAGTTCTGTGCATGCACCTTACAGCAGATGATCTGGATCACACACGTTTTGAGTAGATACAGAGATCAGAGAAAGGAAGGAACAAACAAATCATGTCTCACCCTCTGACTATAGTGAAAGAGAAGATTAAGTCCTCAACTGGGTTGCAGTCTAACACTTTAACTACAAGATTCTGCTTTCCCTTTTTCAGAAAAAAGAGGCAAAAACTCCAGAGAAACAACCTGTAATTATGATTTCTATAGCCTCACTGGATATAAAATGAAGACCACAGACATCCAAAGAAGGAAATCCTAATGGATTTAAGCAGTTTAGCTACTGATGTAACATCGCAAACAGCAATACAGTCAAATGTCAAGTATACAGCGCAGCTAGCCTGCTAACCCAGGACCTCACAACACTTTCATAGGCACCAAGAAGAGCACATTGATCTAGATGCCCTTTTGTGAGTGAAATGTAAGAAGCTTTACAAGTCACAGAGACTTGGACAAGGTTTACATTAAAAACATTAATTGCAGAACCACATTATTCTTCACTTTTTGATCAGCACTGCGTATTTACATTGCAACATGCCTTAGGAGCTTCTTTTACTAATGCCCATTCAACTGTTCAATGTAGGAACAATATAAGAACAAGACAATCTGAATTGGAATTATCTCACCTTCCTTTAGACATTTAAAAGTTAGACATCTAAGTCTGAACTTGAGAGAAACTGGCACCTCTAGAGGGCAATTCATTTGACCTATCTCAGATGCTTATTTTAGTCAGAGATGAATCACCCTCTAGAGATACCTGGATTTCTCTATTGACTATAAAGGAAGCCTAGGGCAAGCAGTTCAGTGCTAGACTTCCAACTTTCAGACATGTAATTTAGAAGAGATATACCCCATTCACTGTAGTAGTAAGGTTCAGTTTCCACATTTAATCACATATGCTGTTTTTAGTTTCATAATATACCCAAGAACTCATCTCTAAGTATTCCTCATTTGCTTTTTTTAATTTCTAGTTTGGGTCGTTTGCTTCTTCCTGAGCACTTACTGCTTTTAATTGTCACTCATTTTCTCACTGAAAATATTCACTTATAGCAAGTTCATTGTAACCTCTCTATATTTCACCTTCCAAAACAGAAATCTTGGTGATAACAGAACACAAAATAAAATTATCATGTTTTATCCAGCTGTTATTCTTTCTTAAGATTTCCTTTTTGCTTCTGATATGTCTAAAGCCTCACTTTTCAGGTCTCTATAATGAAAATAAATTACTGGGTTTTTTTTTCGTTTAGACACTGATTTATTAAGATGATTTATTTAACTTTGTATACGATATGAATTAAATCCTTAGAAATTATTCAAAGCATTCAGAAAACCGGAGCTGGTACTTGAATTGGACTTAAGCTTCTTCTGATCTGGAAACCTGACATTCTCAGACCAAGTTTCTACTAGTGTAACTCCATTGACTTCAGTACAATCTTTGCAGGTGTAACAAAAGAGACTGAAGAAATAACCCTAGGTTTTTGCTAGACAGTAAATGGTTGCAGTTGTTTCTATTATTTATTTGTATATTCTAAATTTAAAAAAATAATTTACTTGTTTTATTAAAAATCCTTTATGTTTGACAAATCAAATAATTTGATAAATGATTAAAAAACATTTACGTAGACATTTCTGCAGTCACTTGCTAATAGTAACACAGATTTGTAGTGGGCTTTTTTCTTTGACCAATGGAAAAAGTCTGTGTTAATCAAGTGCTTCACAGAGCTGTTAATTGATATAAGCAGCAGCTTATGTTCCTTATTTATTTAGTTATTATGTTTAAATGGAAGTTTTTTTAAATAATCATCCAGCATGTCTTGAAACTTTTACTCTAATCATTAGTTCTTTTATTTAAATATATATCCATTATTTTAACATAACTTCGCTTACTTCAAACATTTAAACAGATGATTCCTAATGTTAAAGTCTTTTTACACAGACCGAGTGCAATCAGCATAAAAATAATTTGACAGCCTTCCACATTGCTGAGTAAATGAGGCGTAACCTTGAATATGAAACTTAGAGGCTGGTGATTTCTTTAGCCTATATTAGAGAATTTATGACACTTCCTTTGGGAAAGCAAAACTGTTCAGGAAATTTTATCCCATCTCCTATCGGCACAGAAGTCTTCTCTTATTTATACTTAGATTATCAGCATCAGCAGGTGTTTCTCATTCTCTGTAGGAGTCAGAACTGCAACAACAGAAGTAAAATTTGTGTGAGAGAGGAAGTTCTGGAAACATTTTTCGGTTATTTTTCATGTCCATTGCTTCAACTTGACTGTGTCAAATAGCGTCTACTATTTTATGTCCTACTGGTTATACTGCAGGCTTCATCCTAGAAATGGTGAACAGTGTCCAAGTACACATGACTTTTCCTTCCAATGGACTTTCAAGATGTACAACAGAAGCTGGTTGTCATTAATCACCATGAAGCCATTACTCATGGCTTCATGATTTTTTTTCAAGCATTGACTGTTTGAAACAAACACTGAGCAGGTGGGAGAGGAAGAGTTCCTATGAGTTGGCAGGGAGCTGTTGTGGCTGGGTTTGGCCCTTTATTTCTGTTAGAGAAACATACTGGATTTGCAACAGGATGTATAAACACGTTCTAAATAATGGATATTTGTGTAATCCTATAATTTATAAATGTGTAAATAAATACTGTATGTATTTAACAAGACCGTCATAAATATACATTTAATAAAGCTTTCCAGATATAAACCAATGTAAGAATTACGTGCAGAAACTTCAGTTGTGTTAAGGTATTGCATACCAAGAAAAAGTGCCACCAAGGTAAGCTGAAGGTATGGCAGCCCATTTTAGAGCACTCTCGGGACCAGTGGCCATTTGGGAAAGCAGTTAAGTCCAAATCTAAAGAACTTAAATCTTTAAATAAAACAGACATGCATAGTTTTCTTGTTATTTAAAACATGCTGTTCTGTTTATGTATTTTGCAGTAAGAGTCATTAGATAGCATGGATGAAAATTCCTGCAAACAGAAGTCTGGGTGTTTCTTCCCAGATGAGTCCCCAAAGTACGAAATACAATTTTCTTTCTCTCCACCATTAATGATGTGCTACTCATTGGTATCATTTCAGTAAAAAGGATGAAGATTAACTGATATCTCACTCCAGAGATACCCTGTTTATCTCCTAAGGGTTTCAATGCAGTAGATTCTGTTCCCTACTTTCTGGATGAACACGTCTGCAGAAGGACTTAATCATGTTGCAGTAGTTTGGATCAGCTTTCTTAAGTGTAACTATGCAGACAAACACCAAAAATAAAAGAGCTAAAAAATTTCCGTTCAGGGGCAAAAGAATGAGGAAGCTATTCAAAAACATGAAAGAGAGCAGATGCATAAATATTGTTGTGACAGTGACAAAATGAAGCAGTATTTTTGAACCATTGTGTATTCACTTATTAGTAGATGTGGAGAGAAAAATCTAAAAAGACTTGTCATTGCTTCATCTTGCCATTTTAAACATGATAATTGCACAGTAATTTATCACTGTCTCACAATTAAAAGTAAATCAAAGTGAATTTATACTCAACACAAATGTGTCAGAATTTTGCAGCAAGCAATACCTTTTTCATTAGACGGAAGCAGAGGCTGGCAGGATGCTAAGTAACAGAAAATTACTTAAGACAAAAGCACTAAAAGAAATGTGAGAATACGATCACCAAATATATTACTTATTTTGATTTATCGTATTATGGCACTTCTTGCTTCTATTGCATCACAACATTTTGAGTTTGATAAGTCAGGAAAAGAAAAGGCCTGCTTAATACTCCATATACCAATGACACTTTTTGGAGGTTTCCAGATACATTTCAGTGGCGTTTATTACTTTTTTGTTGACTTGCATGTTTTACTTGCATATCTGTGTTACCATATCCCTTCAAATCCTTGAGGGCAATACCCAAGTGAAAAAGTACTCCCAAACAAAGTGCAGAAAGTTGGAAAGTGTGGGAATAGACCTACA
>WBMV01004900.1:8794-20405 GCA_013396655.1 Campylorhamphus procurvoides | reverse complement strand
CCTTGTCCCCAGTCCCTCTCCAGCTCTCCTGGAGCCCCTCTGGGCACTGCAAGGGGCTCTCAGGTCTTCCTGGAGCCTTCTCTTCTCCAGGTGAACCCCCACAGCTCTCCCAGTCTATCTCCAGCCCTGTTGGGGCAAATCCACCTACAGGAACCCCATCCCTGGAACCCTCAGGTGGGTTCCCACCACCGTGTGCAGCCTGGCTGGTTCTTCCCACTGACCTCAGTGACAGCTCTTGCACATCCTTCCAATCCAGTCAGGAATAACCCCACCAGCAGGACATTTCAGATAAAGGCTGAGTAAAAATGACAGTGTTGACACCTCCTGAGGGGAAAAGTAGATAAGTGTTAGGCTGGAACTGGTATTTTCCCAAGGGAAATCCTTGCCTGTCACAAACCCACACGTTTTTGAAGAACCCTCCACGCACAGATCCTGACCTGCTCCCCTCTCAGAGCAGGTAAAGCCATCACAAAACGGGAATCCTTCACAAGCAGGGTCTTCTCCTCTGCCTGGATTCCATTTTTGAGGGAGAAGGGTGCCTGACACCCCCAAATTGATGCTAAACAGGGACATGTTGAGCTGCCCAAGGCACAGGCATCTCGTGGCTCTTGGTTGCTTTGTCTGGGTCAGCTGAGCTGCCCAAACCCCAAATGAACTGGATCTTCTGGAGGCTTTTTGGGCAGCACAAAGGTTCCCATGGAGGGAGTTCCAAGGGAACAACCCAAGGAAATGTCCCTTTCAGATGTCTCCTCTGTACATTCAGATGGTTTTGTGGACTCACAATCGATGAATCCAGGGTTTGTTTGGGAAGATTTATCTATCCAGGCGATCCTGAGCGAGGGAGATGCTGCAGGTCTGCCTTTGGTGGCACCTCGGGGACAACCTGGGCCAATTATCCATTGCATCCTTCAAACCTTCTCTTTCCCGGCACGTTTTCAGACGGTTTTTAACGAGGTGACGACGACACTTCTTCGCTCCCAACGAAAGATGTTGTCCTTGAGCAGAGGGGTTGGGATCACAGGAATGGAAAGGAGGGGGAAATTAAAGCTCTTCACTCAAGGCTTTCGTGGCCTGGGTAGCATCAACATCTCCATATCAATCCCTCCTGCTCTGCCACTGAGGGATATTTTTGCATCTTCAGGCTCCCAGACCCCTCTCCAAACACGAGACATCTCCGGAGGTCTCTTCGCTCGGGCTCAAGGTCGGGTGTGAACCAGAGGCTCTGCTGAAAAATGGAATTAATCCTTCTCTTTGGGAAGGCTTTTGAATAAATGAGTCGAGCTGTTTTCCTGAGCGAGTGCTTTGAAGACTCCAATTCTCGGCGATTTAACGACACTTGAGAGGAGAAGCCCAATAAAAAGCTCGTTCGAGGTGGAAATCACAGCAGCTCTCAGGGATGAATGTTTCAAGCATCAGAATGGGACGAAATGATAGGGAAGAGAATCAGGAAACAGAAAACAAACACTTCCATTTGAAGGCAAAAATAGAATAAAAACCTTTTACCCAATTCTGCTTAACAAAAGCAACATTAGCTTAGAATTGCTTTTATTCGCATACTATTTTTGGGATCCGTAAACCAAGAGCTACCACAGTTCTGCTCAGCAGCGTCCCAAATATTCCCGAAAACTCTCTAAAAGGTAATGAACAGGTTGAAACAAAATAATTCCAGCCTTCCCACGGGGATAATTCACCCCGATAACACCCCTGCAATTCTTCACGGGGAGAAATTCCTGTAGGAAAAAAATGAATTTATCCCTTCTGGTGGCTTCCCACGTGGTGTTCCCAATGGGTTTGGGGCAGGAAAACTGGATTTTCACACTTTATCCCTTCACTGACCCTCAGTGGAAGTCCCAGCTGGCGATGGGTGAGCTGGAGGTTAAATCTGCAAATCTGCTGCCAAAATGACAATAATTTATCCAAGCACAGCAAAGGTTCCTCCATTTCTAATCAGGAAGGGATATTTTTGCATACACCACGGGAATTCACACTCAGCTGCCATGGGGCATGGCTTTTACTGGGTTATACTGGGGTGTTACTGGTGTGTGTCTTATCACCTCCCTGGCTTTGCAGAGCACGAGATGTTCAGCTGAGCTGGGTTTGCAAAGCCAAGCTCCAATATGGGAGGGGAAATTCTCTGCATCCTCTTTGTGTGAGCTTTAAAAAAGGGTCTGCGGAGTTCTGGGTCACCCCAGAAGAGGCAGGAGGATTTGGGGAGGTTCAGGAGCCCTTTCCCAAGGGGTACTTTGTGAGCTCTCCAGGCTTGCCAAGGTCCAGGGCCTTCAGCTGTGCCCCACAGGACACTCAGCATCCCTGAAATTTAAATTAAAAGCCACGTTCTCCGGCGTAATTGTTTGCTCAACCCGACTCCCAGTGTGTTTAACCACTATTTGCCAGCAAAGCCCAAGCAATTGGATCAGGGCACTCAGTTACACTTCATTTTCAATGACCATTAGAAGCATATGAGTTGTGAATTGAATTTCCTAAGCCAATTCCTGGTGGCTCCAGGAGGTGAGTTATCCTGGGAAAGTTCACCAGGTGTTTGGTCACTGCCAGGTTATTTGGGCTGGAAAAATCTACCCAAATGCTCAGTTTTCCTGACGAGCACCAAGAAGGCTTCGAGCGAGACGTTCCAAGAACTCAGCTAATCTTCACGCAGGGCTTTGCAGCCCCAAAATTCAGCGGAGAACCTGCATAAATACATTTGAAATGACCTCAGATAAGGGTCATGGGTATCTGACAACTCTTATTCTGCCTCACAGCTCCTTCTCTCTCTTTCCCTTGTGAGATAAGCGTGGCCAAGCAGCATCTCCGTGCCTGAGTCACCGCTGAACTCCCAGATAAAACTTGTTTTGGATAAGCAGAGGGTAAGAGCTCGGTCTGTGGCACTTGGAGACACCTCAGAACATCTGTCTGCCCAAACAGAAATTCAGCTTCTTGGCAGGAAGCTCCTGCCAATCGATTTAATGAGCTGCACGAGCTGCCAGAATATCAGCCCCACTTTGCATCTGCTTATCCTCTCACCCAGCTCTCTCCAGGAGAATTCATTACGGGGACGTGTTTGGGTTTAATATCCACCCCTTTTGGGCTTGAAAGGTGTTTTCTGCTCGTTCCTTAAAAATGCAAAGCTTCCTGCTTTGTTTGCCTTGCCACAAAGGCTCCCAAGAAGCGCTGCCCACCTTGGAGGAGGGATATTCTCCTGGGCAGGGCTCAGATGGTCCTGGTGGGTCCCTTCCAACCCAGCATATCCTGGGATTCTGTGACATGGGCATCTGTCACTCCCTTCCATACACATCACTGGGAGGAGAAGACAAACAGGGTGGTTTTTTGGGGGCAAACAGCAGGATGAAAGGTTCTTCAAGCAGCTGACAAGTGGAAGAGTGAGAAAAAGAGGCAGAAAGTGGCCAGAGTGGCCTCCATCCCAGGTGATGTCCACAGGGATAGATAGGCACAGCCTTGGCTGCTCACACCAGGAGGAACCAGCTCATGTGACCAGCCTGGGACCTTCACCCATGCATGGGACCCTCCAAGCCCTCCCTCCTCACAGCCCAAGCCCAAATTCCCTGGCAGGACTACTTTTTTTTTTGTGGAAACCTGTGTCCTGTTTGCATCTCCATCATTCACAAATCAAATGCCTCCTGGTCCCAGATGCTGCAAGGCTGGACTTGAGCCTCAAGGCAGGCCCATCCTTCTCCAGGCTGAGCTTGCCTCCAGTGTACCTCTCCAGCCCAGCTTAGTTCATATTTTTTGATGCATTGCTTATTTTTCCCAATATTTTATTCCCTCTGTGAGTTGTTCCGTGTCTTGCTCGAGGACCTTGGCAGTGAACAGACCCTCGAAGGTGCTGGAGATTCCTGGTTGGAGCATCGTTCCCCTCTTCTGGCTCTGCAGAAGAGCCTTGAACACTTTTAAATGTGAATTATGGTGGGACAAAGTGGTTTGGTGGGAAAAGCTCTGCCTGAGTTTGCCTGGAGCAGAATCGCTCTCTTTTAGCTAATCCCAGAATTCCCAGGTGTTTGGAGCCAGCAATGCTCTTGTTATAGGATGAAGCAAATCCTTTGCCTGCCAAAGGATCTTCCAATTCAAGGGTTATTTGTACATGTTAATAGTTGCAAAATTGGAGCTGGAAAGCAGAGGGGACCAGGAATGATGGGCTGGTAATGCCTGAAATCCATTTCTGCTGGGCTTTGGACAACAAGGATTGTTTACAAGGATGGCTCCAAGGAGCACTGGGAGCTCAAGGATGTCCATGGTGACACCACACCAGTGCCCAGCAGAAAGCTGGAATGAAAATAGATGGAAGAACTGCCCAAGAAATGGGATTTTCCTTTATTTCAACTCACCAGTGTTTGAAAGTTTAGGGTTAGGAACTGCTGTGCCTCCCAGAAACCCCCCGAGGGTTTGAGTAATCTGGTCTCCAGTGCCCCCAGAAGGGTTCAAGGTTGGCTTTGCTCCTGTGGCTCCAGCAGAAGACACCTGGGATGTCCTCAGGGTGGCCACAGATGGAGCTGGGGTGGATTTTTCGATGCAAAGAGCCAAAGGTCACTGTGATTGACACGTGTCTCCTCCCAGGCCATGCAGGAGACAGTTCTGCCCTTTGCACAGACCACGGGACTGGGAAAGCACAAATCCCTCGAGCTTCACCCACCAGAGCATCACTTCAGAGCCAGAGGGTTTTTCTCTCCCAGCCAAGATGAAATGTGTTTTTATCGAGGCTGCCACATCCTTTCCTAGAAGGAGAGAGTTTAAAAAGAGGAGAAAACGAGGGTTTTCCTCCAAGGAGTGAAACCCCAGAGCTGTGGGGTCACCCAGGAACCCTTTAGCCTGAGAAAATGCAGCATTTCTCTCTGCCACGTTTCCCCCAAGGTTTTGTCTAGTCTGGTTTGCAGAGTCTCAAGTGGCGAGGATTTAACTCGAGGTCTGGGTGATGTTGAGGCTTTGCTGCCAGCAGGGCTTTCCTCTCCATCCCTGGGAGGGATTATTGCATTTGGAAACAAGTGAAATAAAGAATGAAGGCAAAAAATCCACAGGGAAAGGAAAATATCGGCTCCAAATGGATCCCGGTGGGATTTAAGGGTGGTGGGAATCACGGGGGGGGTTGTGACTCCCTGGGGTCCTTCTGCTCAGGAGGGGTTCTGTTCTCACGTGGGCAAACACTGAGAGGACAAGGAATGGGTTTAGACTAAAAAGGGAGAGATTTGGATTAGATTTGAGGAGGGAATTGGTGGCTGGGAGGGTGGGCAGGGACTGGAAGAGATTTCCCAGAGAAGCTGTGGCTGCCCCTGGATCCCTGGGAGTGTCCAAGGCCAGGTTGGAGCCACCTGGGCTGGTGGGAGATGTCCCTGCCCATGGCACAGGGTGGCACTGGATGGGCTTTGAGGTCCCTCCAACCCAAACCAGTGTGTGATTCCATGATTTGTTTGATGCCCCTCTGGGTGGGATTTGACAGGAGTTTCCCAGGGCCAGCCTTGGGGAAGGTGGGATCCCCTCCATTGGCTGATATCACCCATGCAGAATAAAAGCTCTAAAGGAAGGCGATTATAAATTGTTCTTTTATTCTAATTCTGTTTTTTCTGTCTGGTGTAATGATGGATTTCTGTGGGAGAGCAGGGGATGGGCTCCTGGCACCATCCTGCAGCTCCTCCCTGTTCCACATGCCTGGCATTCCCAGGGCTGAAACCAGAGCAAATATCAGGGAAAACACTCAGCACATCCCACCAAACCCCATAAACCTCCTCCCCACTCAAGGCCAACGCGATCTGTTTGTTTGTTTGCTTTGAAAATGAAATTAAAACATCCCAGGCAATTATTCCCAACGGTTTCCTTGGGAATGGCTTTGCCAACACCTTTCCTGGAGGGGTAAATGCCACTTGGGTCATCTCATGGAAGGCAAAGTCTTTGACTCTGCCCTTGCTGGAAGATTCCCGTTTCGTTAGCGGGGTATTAATGAGGCTGGATTTTAAAGCAGGTGTTAAGTGCAATCAGAGGAGCTTTATTAGGCTACAAATTGTGTGGAGCTGACAAAGGGCCTGGGCTCAGTTAACCTTTGCCTGCGTGCATGACTTGGCTGATTAAACAGCCACTGACAACGACCTTCAGCCCCGGAGCTTCTGAAGGTGAGGCCACGTGGACTGAATGGAAATCTGTGGAGGATGCTCAGCTTTTTTAATTCAGGAACCCATTTAATCCTTGGTTGGAGCCAGGAGCCAATTTTTGGGGTTAAACTGGGATGCTGAATGCAGACTGGGAGAGGGATGTTCATGTGGACATCAGCAATGCTGAGGATCCAAGGGGTCCAGTGATGTGTGGTGGGTTTATAAACACTCTGTGTGTCTATTAAAATGAAGATGAAGGATGAGGGAACAGCCTCATGTTGTACCAGGAGGTTTAGGTTGGATATTAGGGACAATCTCTTGTCCCTAATAACCCACCCCAGGGCAGGGGTGGAGTCCTCGTACCTGGAGGGAGGTAAAAAACATGTGGATGTGGCATTTGGGGACAGGGGTTTGGTGGCCTTGGCAGTGCTGGGGGATGGTTGGACTCGATGCTCTTAGAGCCTTTTCCNGTGGTGGGTTTATAAACACTCTGTGTATCTATAAAAATGAAGATGAACGATGAGGGAACAGCTTCATGTTGTATCAGGAGGGTTAGGTTGGATATTAGGGACAATCTCTTGTCCCTAATAACCCACCCCAGGGCAGGGGTGGAGTCCTCGTACCTGGAGGGAGGTAAAAAACATGTGGATGTGGCATTTGGGGACAGGGGTTTGGTGGCCTTGGCAGTGCTGGGGGATGGTTGGACTCGATGCTCTTAGAGCCTTTTCCAACCTTAACAATTCCATGATCCTGTGATTTTCTGGGAGTCACCCTCTCTGTGTCCCGACCCCAGCCGTGCTGAAGTCAAGAAAAACATTTCCCTTGGCCCCAAATCCAGCACATCCCACATTCCCACAGAGGCCAAGGGAGCAAGGGATGTGAGGGGCTGGCAGGATCTTTCTGTCCTGCTTCCTAAACACAACTGGGGCACTGCAAAGGTGCCCATCCCTGGGGAATTTCTGAAGGTACCCTGGATCATTCACAGAATCATGGCAAGAACACTAAAGACCAACTAATTCCAACCCCCTGCCATGGAAAGGGACACCTTCCACTAGCCCAGGTGGATCCAAACCCTGTCCAACCTGGCCTGGGACACTTCCAAGGATTTGGGGGCAGCCACAGCTTCTCTGTTGTGGGGCTGTGCAGGACCCCACACCTCTGGGTCACCGCTCCAGATGTGATTCCAACATCCCACCACAATTTTATTCCCTGTCTTTGGATGATTAACAGGGAGTTGGGGGTTTGCAGCACCCTCCTTCCTGCTGGGAAGGGATGGAGGTGCCCACCAGCTCCTGTTTGCAAATTCTAGGCTACACTGAAAAAAAAACCCAATTAAAATCTGTTTTTCCCATATTACCCATGGATTCAATCCTGGCATGGTGAGGTCTGGAAAGCCAGGATGAGACCAAGAGGGTTCTGGCTGGTCCCTCCTTCCCCAGGAACTGATCCTGCTCCAATTAAAGGAGAGAAACATCCATTTGCACTTTTCTGACCAGGATGGGAACAGGGAGGGGGTCCTGGAAGGTGTGTATGTTGTCCCTCCCCACGTCAGCACTCTCCAGGAATGCAGCCAGGGTGGGGATCACCAAGAAAAGGTCTTTTCTGAAGAAATGCTTTTAAAAATCCTTTTGGTATTTCCTGAAACACTCCTACATGTCAACATGGATGTCCAACAACCATGAAGAGTGTCCAGGCACTTGGGGGGTACCAGGGGGAGCCAAACTGTTCTTGTGCCATCTCTTGTCCACAAACCACCCCGTTTTGGGGCACACCACCCTCACCTTCACC
The DNA here is from genome assembly GCA_013396655.1 of Campylorhamphus procurvoides. NCBI lineage: Eukaryota > Metazoa > Chordata > Aves > Passeriformes > Dendrocolaptidae > Campylorhamphus > Campylorhamphus procurvoides. The sequence goes on along the minus strand of WBMV01004900.1, from coordinate 12,525 downwards.
CTTGCTGAGGTTCTCCAGCTCTGGAGCATCTCCCTGTTTGTGTGTGCCCCGTGTTTGCCCCAGGGATGGTTCTCCCAACCTTCAGACAGCACAGACAATGCCCCTGAGCAGCCCCTGCCGTGGGCAACCTGCCCAGCTCATCTCCCTCCACCAGCAACAGCAGGACAGCACAAGTTGGGGGGATTTTTTTTTTTAGCAAAGCTTCTTTTTTTCCCTCTTTTTGCCCCCTCCCAGACCAGCTGCTGCCCATTCATCAGTAGCTGTGAGTCTCATGTGGTGAATGAACATGATGGATGAGCCCTGGCTGTGATCCCCTGGTGTCATCCCAGCTTGTATGAAGGTTGTTGGACGGGGCTTAGAGCAGCTTGGCCTGGTGGAAACTGTCCCTGCCCATGGCAGGGGGTTGGACTAAATGCCCTTTGAAGGTCCCTTCCCACCCAAACCGTTCTGTGAGTCTCTGATCCTCTGGGAGGTGATGAAAGCCGGGTGTTTGCTGCGGTCCCAGCGGGAAGGAAGAGGCAAAGCCATGGCAAAGCACCTGCTGGCCCTTTGCCCAGGGCCAGAGTGGACCTTTCCATGCCTCCTCTCCCAAATCCAGGCTCTTGGCTTGCTTGGAGGCTGCAGAGCCGGGCCAAGCTCTTACTCAGCTCCACGCTCATCCCCCCTGCTTTGCCAAAGCCCTGTGCAAAGCTGAGCTCCGACAGCCAAACCTCTCTCTCCTCTCTAATCCTGGCACACGAGATAATCTGGGAATAAAGGGTGACAACGACAGAGGAGAAAAGCAGAGCTCTCTCCTGGAAATGTTGATTGTGGCTGGCTCAAAGGGAGGTTGATTTATCCCTGTTTCCTGCAGTAGAAGGTCAGGAATGCTCCTGTGGGTTGTGCCACGGGGGAACAGGCAGGGAAGAGCATCCTCCAGCATCACTAATGAAGGAGCCAGGAGTAAATTAAACCTGGAGGCTGAAAGCCACGGGGCTGTTTTTTCTCCCTGTATTATCTGTTTGCATCCCTGAAGGTTTGGGATGGCTCTGGGAGGTTGGGGGAAGCAGAGCCCGGGCCCCGGTGCTGATTTATAACCACACCGTGCCTGGCAAAGGGATGTTTAAGGAAATGCTTGGCTGTGGAGGGTCTGGTTTTCCCAAATGCATCCAGTGGCTGCTGCAGGGACACGGCCACACACAGCAAAGCCAGGGGGATAGAGACAACCAGGCTGGCCCAGAAATGTTGATTTTGTAATGAACTATGAGTAAACACAGAGATAAACACGGTCTGCTCTTCCTTTACAGCTCTGCTGAGCCCCACACACAGCCCTGTGAAATACAGCCCACTGTCAATCCCAGCGTGTTGGAGAAGCTCTTTCCCTCCTCTGCTTGGGAAAAGCAGCAGAAAAATTGGCTGCAGGTCTCGTGTGAAGGGAAACACAGAGTGCCAGACAGAGCAGGGTTTCATTTCAGCTCTGTTATTGGGCCATTAGTTCATTTATTAGCTGGTTGATTGAGCCCTGTCACTCCTCACCCTCCCCAAATCCAAACAGGGGTCCCTGTTAGGACAGCTGGGGCTCCCCAGCTTAGCTCTGGATTGGTGTGGCCACCACCTCTTGCAGCAGGGAGGAAAAATTGGCTTTTCCCTGCTTTAGTGCTAATGAAAATAAGGATTAACTCATTTCGGAGAGCCAGCTGCACCAGGACCACGGCCAGCCCTTCCCCTGCCCGACATCTGCCCATTCGACTTGGGAGATTCGGATCTGCAAGTGTAATTACGCTGCTCAGCTCTCATTTAAAACTCTCATTTAACAACCGACTTAGCAGCACCCAAACAGTTTAAGCCACATGGTTAATGCATGAAGATACACAGCTCCAAAATAAAACTCCCAACCCTTAGAGACTCCCCTGCTGGGTTGGAAGAATTCCTAAGGCAAGTGTGGAGAGAGAAGATGCTTCTCCAGGGGGTAAACCTGGCTTAGGGCTGCTGTTCCCGGGGAAAACTCCAGCCTGGGAGATGTTTGAGGACCATGTCCCTGCTTTGGGAGTCCTGGAGATGTATTTCCATGGATATGGCAGGACATGGGGGATTATAAAGCCAGCGAGGTGTGTTTCTACCATCAAACAGAAATCCTGGTGGTGCTGGGGTTTGTTCTGAGTCACACCAAGCAATGACCTAATCCTGTTTGATGGCAAACACTGGCCTTTGATCCCGGTGCTCCAGCTCGGGTTGGGAGTAGCTGGCGCTGGGAAAACACGGTGTTGGACACCTCTGAGGCGAGAGACACCTTTAGAAATCCTCCTTATCTTCTGCATCGCGGGGCAAAAAGGGAACTGCGCAGTGTTATTCCCAAGGCTCATCGAGGCAGCAAAACAGAATCCCACAATCCAAGGTCGGTTTGGGTTGGAAGGGACCTTAAAGCTCCTCTTGTTCCACCCCCTGCCACGGGGTGAAACCTCTGCTTTACCAGCTGAACCCAAACCCCTTCACATTTATTCCCTATTTCTACATCTCCCTATACCTTAAAGCTCCTCTATTTCAATACATTCTCCTGCTACAATACATTCTCCTGCTACAGTACATTCTCCTCTTTTTTGCTTTTCCAGTTTAATGCTTTTCCAGTTTAAAACTTCCAGAATAAGTTTCTCCTATTTCAGAGCATCCTCCTGTTCCAGTGCATTCTCCTATTTCATCACATCCCCTTCCCTCCACCTCCAGGCATCCAGAGGGGCTTTATTCCCTACTCATACATCTGCCTAATTCAAGGTATTTCCCTATTTCAATACATTCTCCTGTTACAGTACATTCTCCTCTTTTTCGCTTTTCCAGTTTAATGCTTTTCCACTTTAAAACTTCCAGAATAAGTTTCTCCTATTTCAGAGCATCCTCCTATTTCAGTGCATTGTCCTATTTCATCACATCCCCTTCCCTCCACCTCCATCCCTACACCTCCCACCACCTCCAGGCACCCAGAAGGGCTTTCCCTGAAGCTCCTGCTGCCCAGGACACGCAGCATCCACCAGCCACAACCCTGCTTTTTGCTCCATCCATCCATCCATCCATCGATGCCCGGGTGGTGCCCACCCTCTTCCCGCATCCTCTCCCTGCGGAGCCGCCCGACCCGCGGCTGGTGTTTAATCTTTGGGAGATGAGTCATGGGGAAATGCCAACCTCATCTGCCGGGAATGTTAAACAGAGGCTTTTTTCAAATAGGACTCGAAGAAAGCAACCATCTGTCTTCGGGGAAACGTGCCGCTTTCCTCCCTTTCTGCCGGAGAAGGGACAGAGGGAGGGAGGCAGAGCCGTGCCAGGCGCTGGGTGTCACCCACCAAATGTGCCCCGCCGAGTTTTGTCACCAAAGCCACTCCAGCCCTGGCTTGCTGCGTGCTCATGGCATGGGTTGTCATGACACTAGACCCCTGTTAAAATAATCTTTGGGAATTTAACAGGGATTAAAGCTCCATGAGTCCATAGAAGAGAGCCAAGATGTGCCAGGGCTGGCACCTGCCATGGGCTGCTCCTGCCCTCCATCCCAAGGCTGTCCAGGGTGGGTTTGTGTCTCTTCCCCATCCCAGGGCAGTGCCCAGGCTTGCCACTGGATTAGGGGGACAGTTTGGTGGCCCTTTAGCAGAAGGAAGGATGGAGCCTCGTGCCCCCAGTGCTCAGATTTAGGTTTCAAGCCAGGCTTTGCTTTTCCTTTGTCTCTCCCCCATCCCAGGGCAGTGCCCAGGCTTGCCACTGGATTAGGG